>OX377205.1:80617634-80815134 GCA_947396885.1 Heligmosomoides polygyrus polygyrus
TAGGTTAGAGCTCCTGGGTGGTAGGCTCACCACGAAGTGGTATCGTAAGCCGAGCAATAAAAATATCATCGTGCACTATCGCTCGGCCCATCCCACTCGAACCAAAAAAGCTGTAATAAGAAACATGTTCAATACAGCAGCGGAGGTCTGCAGTGGGGAGCAAGAGCGCAGGGAATCTCTAAAGTTGGCACGCGAAATCGCTGCGCAAAATGGGTACGTAAGCTCAGGGACTTTACAAAGGGGTAGACACAACCGGGAAAATAAAGAAGGCACGCCGGAGGCTCTTTCAAACAAGATCCCTTTTCTAATGCCGTTTATCTCTGATGAGGTTAGCACTTCCATCAGAAAGTGCCTGAGGAGAGCGGGATTAGATGAGTCGGTAGTTCTTACAGAATTACCCCCCAGTAGCCTTAAACACCGGCTGGTAAGAGACCGTATGTACGACTGCCTTTGTGTCACTCCTAACTGTGTGATCTGTCCGGCTGGCAGGGAGGGAGATTGCGCCGTTTCTGGAACAGTTTACAGGATCACCTGTCACAGTTGCTGTGAGAATTATATCGGCGAAACTTCTCGTCCACTCCATGTGCGCGCCAAGGAACACTTGGAGGGCAAACAAAGGTCGCGGGTTTCCACTGCACTGGGTGGCCACAGGGTCAACGCCCACCACGGAGAGGACTTCGGGGTCACATTCAAAATTCTAGCGCGTGAGCCCCAAACGTCGGCGCGGAAGGCCCTTGAGGCATTTTGGATACAGGCTACTGACCCAAAAATCAACCGGAAGGGGGAGTGCCTATATATAACCCGGGAGCTCAGGCCATACCTCCGGCTAGCATTCTAGTCAGGGTACGGTCTTCGCTGGTACCCTCACGGCCACTACTGCCCTGATCACCTGGCGTTCCTTGATTAGGTGAGGTCGATTACTGTCTCTTTCTCATCTTGTGGACGTCTAATTGGTCTCAAAATCCAGTAGGGTTGAGGAGACCCTTGGTCGAGTGATCACACTTAGGTTTGTTTCCTTTCAGGCTCTGAAGAAGGCGATCCCGCCGAAACGTAAGCCAAATAAACGCTGTTACCAACCTCGCCCAGAGTTCAAACAAGAACTACTACGAATACGACATCATGCCGAGGTTCATAGAAAGTCGGACATGGCAACTAGTCATTAAATGCTCAACACTGCCCCGTACTTCTATTAGTACATTGCGCTCCGATGGTCTCCTGCCAATAACGTCGCCGACGCCGCCACAAAACCTGTCGACGACGTTTGCGGCGACGTCGATGACGGGCTGTCGGTGACGGATCGCAGCGTCGGGGACGCGTCGCCGAAGTATAACATAGGCCCTAGGCCGGGCGCTAGCCATCGCGGCGCTCAGTTCATGGCCTTTCCATCGCACGCGGTCGAATAGTCAAAGGAAACTTCGCCGTGACCGCCGCGATGTATGAACGGAGCTTTAAGGCTAGGCGGCGCCGCTGCCCTATGCTTAACCATAGGGCAGAGACGCAGAGCTCGCCTCCAGCGGCGCCGCTGGCCGGTCGGCGGCACCGGCGGCACCGGCGTCGCCGGCACCGGCGGCGGCGCTCTGCCCTTTCGCGGCGGGATCCAGAGCGGAGACGGTCGATGCGGGCGCGCATCGTCATCGGGGCGCGTTATTGTTAAGCACCAGTCGGTCCTGACTAGAAACAGTACAGTACCTCGCCGTCACCGCTCCCACAGATGATGAGTCAAGCCGCTCGGCGGCGCCGCTTAGCGGTGCCGCCGAGCGGCGCCGCAGAAGTCTGTGGCGGCCTTTAGGGGTCGTTTAGTGTGCGCGCGACGCGCAACGCGATGCATGTGTAGTGGCCAAATTGATCGAGCGACGCGATTCATCAATTCGGCCACTGAACATGGCATCGCGTGCATGTGTTCAAATAAGGGAGATCCTTCAGGGCAAAGAGATCATGATTGTTCTATATTTTATACTACTATATCCTAGTGGCTGTAGCGTAGAGTCGAGAACAGAATAAAATATGTGTGAAAGGACCGGCAGGACTGTTTACAAGCGCTTAGAGGCCATGCATACTCTTCTTCAAGGCATAAAACAGACGTAAGAATACTTTCTCACAACGATTTTTGAGAAATCCTGTTGTATGTCGATAGGAAAGGCGGCGGACGATCTGAGTCATCGCCCCGCCCTGTCCACGCGTCATTGGTCGGGGCCAGGACTCAGAGGGTCTGCCTAAGTGTGAATTAATCAGACCCTCTTGCCGCTCGAAGTACCCCATGTCGTCCCCAACGCTGCCTTTAAATACCGCTTGTAAATGAGAGCGCATCAGATTGCCGTTGAAGTTTTTGTAAAATAGAATACTTACTTGCGATACTTGCTACCCGTTCCTCGGCAACGATTTGTCATGCGCGGGTCCCAGCTTGTTCGCCACCTTGTTCGATCTTGAGCCAATGTTGTTCAGTGGACGAGCACCTTAATCGAGTTAGTGTTAGAGGCAAGGATATTGTTCCGATGAGCGAGCGAATCTTGCCATCGTAGAGGAGGACGACCGACTGGTCGTTTCTTGCCGAGTGGTTCCAAATGCACAGCGGCGGTACTCCAACGTCCGTCCTTTCGTCTCATCAAACGTCCAGCGAAATTTTGTCTCGCTTCGTCGATATGGAGAATGACGTCGCGGACTGTGGACATTGCTCGTATCCGTTCATTGTGCAATCCGGAGAGTCTCTGCTGGTGTAGAGAGATGCCGACCATCTTCCTTTCCAAGACCGTTTGCACTCTTCGTAGTTGATCTTCTGCTGACTTTGTTACCGCCCATGTTTTGCACGCGTAGCACAGCGCTGGAAGAACTGTGGAGATGAAAATATTAGCTCTCAGTTCATGGTCCCTGCAGCTCTCGATCACGCCTCTTAATAGAGTTGTCTCTTCCTTCATGATATTTCCGGTCTCAGGTCGTTCTCATGTTCAACATCGCCCGAGGTAGCCTAATCTTCGATTCCTCTAAAGGAGCTCCTCAAACAGTGCAGGGTCACCGTCAGCAAACTCGTTCCTCATAAATTTTGTCTTCGACATGTTGATCGTTAGTCCATCCTCAGTTCCTCCGATGTGAAGCTCGTGCAACATTCTTGACGCTTGCTCCGTGGACCTTGAATGAGGACAATATCGTCGGCAAATCTCAGGTGGTTCAGCTGCCTATCGTCGACTTCGATGCCATAGTCACTCAAACTACAGCGACGAATGGTTGACTCCAAACACGCTGAGAAGAAGTTGGGAGAGATGGGATCATCTTGACGTACGCCTCTTTCTACAGCCACCTCTACGTCGGCACGAAATGGTCGAAATACAGTGACGCATCCGGTGTAGTATTTGCTCAGAATGTTCGAGTAACGTGGTTGATCCCCTGTTCGTTGAGTGCGTCCCTAACTTTCTCCTGTTCCACTGAATCGAACGCTTTGTGGTAATCGATAAACGTTAACACCAGAGGTGCGTGGTATTCTCGAGCAGCTTCGATTAGTCGACAGCAGGTGAATATGTGATCCAAGGTGCTGAACTTTCGTCGGAAGACTACCTGCTCCACCGATTACACTTCTTCCAGAGTCCTCTTGATGCGCGATAGGAGACGCCTGGTAAAGACCTTGTATAGTACCGGTAGGAGAGTTATTGGCCGATAGTTTGAAAGGTCCTCCTTGTCGCCTTTTTTAAACAGCAGAATCGTCTTGGATCTCTTCCAAGCGGACGAAACTTCGCATTGCGTTACGTAGCGGGAAAACCGCTGTGTGAAGGCGCTGAACAGTATACGACCAAACGCCAGCAGAATTTCAACAGTGAATCCGTTGGCGCCTGGGGATTTACCTTTAGACATCGTCTTGATCGCATGACGCACTTCAGATGGCAGGAACGTCGAAACATTGTCGCCAAGAGGTAGACGTGCGGCAGTGGAATGGCGTCTTGTCTTGAAAAGGTTCGTGTAGAAGGCCGTCATTATAGACTCCATTTCTGGCCTAGATGAAGATCGCGCTCCGTCAGGAGCCTTTAAACAGGGAATAACATGACGATATTCTGCAAGATCACGTTTTGTCTTCTTCAAACTCCGTTTGTTGATTGTTGCGTCCAATAATCGCTGACGTGAGAAACTTCTGTGATCCTCCGTCAGCTTTTATCTGCACAGCCTGCACATTATAGTGTACTCAACGTGATTTTGCTGACGGTCCATCAGTCTTCGTTGCGCAAAAAGACGCCGCGTGACATCCGAAATTCGTCGAGAACTGTGATTTGGAGCGCGACACAGCACCATTTGGCAATCGTCGTTACCGAGTTTATCAGCCGAGTATAATCTTCATCGATAACGCCTGACATCTCAAGGGTTGCGCTTTCCTCCATTGCGCCAATTGCCTCTGTATTCAACACCGTTGCCTTGGGAATCCTTGGTCGTAACCATGCAAGGCGTATGAGAGCTTGATCCGCGTGGAGTCGAGCCTGCAAGAGACGGTGATCGCTTCCCGTATTGAAGGATGGGACGACTCCAACATGTGTTAGGGCCCTTGTGCTGCACAAGATGTGGTCCAGCTCGTGGAAATTCTGTGCGTTCGGAGATGACTGTATCCTTCTCTTCAATGACGACTTGAAGAACTGGCTGTTGCCGTGATACAGATGATGTAATTCGCAAAATTTTGCCACTCACCAGATTCGCTGCGGCTCTCCGCACTATTTGGCCCGATAAAACGCTCACTAGCACTGCGAGGTCCGATACGTGCGTTGAAGTCTCCAGCTACGACTTCATAGCTGCTCTTCTGTGCTCTAACCAGATCTCCTAGCTCTTATCAAAAGTCCTCGTGAGTTCCTCGCTACTGTTGGCCGTTGGGGCGTACACTTGGATTACAGAGACATCACGTTCTTCGCCAGAGTTGCAGTGAGCACGTCGAGTCGATGGCCATAGAAAGGGTTAACCAAGGCCCTGGTACTTGGGTTCTACCAGCTTGTAGCGGAAACTGGATATCCGCAAGGATAAGGCCCGCCAAGCCTTTGACCAGTTTTCGTGTCTAAAGAGCCCAAATTGTCAAAGCCCATGGTTGGGTCGGCGCTCTCCTAGAGCAACAGAAACGCCTCAGCAAGCCTATCCTGTGGGACGATTTATGCTAAAACAACTTCGTTCTCTTGCCTTAGTCTCCTGCAGACTGTCACTGCCCAGTACAGTAGCGCTGGATCAAACAGCCAAAGGCGAAGGGACTCAGGGCCGTAGGCTAGCGTCGCAAACGAACAAGAGTGAGTCATTTCATTGGGTGCACATACAACTGTCGCAGCATCAACACGGCCGCTCAGTTATCGACTTTAATCAAGGAACCAAAACGGACTTCGTACCACGTGATCGGACTGAGCGAAACGGAACGTAAGGATCCTCTATCGTGCACGTGGAGCGATGGAACTGCTGTGTTTCTCGGAGCGCGTAATGCTGAGACAACATCAGGAGGAGTCGGCTTCATTGTGGCACCCGATTTTGCGAAGAACGTAACAAGTGTCAACTGTAAAATAAAATACGTAACATATTTCAAAAGGGGATCGTCACTGCTTTGTATAATTTATTTTCATTCAGACTTTTAAAATGGAGAATTTGGACTCAGGACGTGCAGGAGGAACGCCAATTACGCAGGCACCGTCTCAACAGCGAAAAACACTTGGTAAGGATGTCATAAAATGTATGTACGCCCATGTGATTTATAGCGGTTTCTCTTGCGTTACGGATGAGGGAGGTCTTCATCTAGACATTTTGATTACAGTTCTTGAAGTTCAATTTATGTATCCCTTTTATGGTATTAAAATTTTCCGATTTTATTCTTAATTTGGGCATCGAAGGAGATGAACTTTAATTACTATTTTTAAAAATTCTGCACCATTTTGTTGAGATACGATGTTGTTTTTCAAAATTAGCTGTGGAAATGTTGCTTTGCAAAAACAATTATACAACAATATAGTGCCGATCCTTGTTTGGGTCACTCCCGGCGGCAGGCTGAGTGAAGTAGTGCGTTTTGAGAGGGTAGTGTCCGAAATTTCAAGTTGCCTTTAGCTCAACGAGATAATTATTCATGTGTTTTGGAGGAAACCTTTCGGCTTTTCAGGCAACCTTCACTTCGCACAAGATCCGAATGATCCTCAGAAGTGGATTATTACGAGCGACTCCGCAGCAACGGCGCCATTCATCCAGCCATCGAGTCATCCTCATAATCCATCGGCCAGAATGACTGGCGGAGGTGAACCGCCGAATATGATGGCTGACGAGTTCGAGATGGGGATAGACGATGTAATTTTTCACGTTTATATCGCCATTTTTGACTGCATCAGCCTTGCCGTTTTGTTTTCTATTTGATATGGATTGGCAGCACTACGGCTTCTTCATAATTTATGGCAGTCTTTCTTCTAGAAAAGCAAAAGCTCGGAATTCGTCTGACATATTTGCAATAGCTGCTGTTTCAACGCCTTTCAATGAGCATGTAGTTGGAAATCGGTTGCTTAGATGGTAGGGACACGTTGTTTTAGTCAGTTGGGGACAGTGAGAAGGCTACGTCGTCTTTTCTATATAGACAGGAGGGGCTCAAGCCTCAGTAGCTGTAAGTGTTTTTCTCGAATTGAAACTCGATAAATAGCAAAACAACCCGTTAACATTTGAGGAGATGTGTAGTTGCGATCAAAATTCTTGCACCAGACTGGCCTCAAACCCATTCCTATAAGAATAGGTTTGAGGTTTGAGAAGAGCAATCGAACGGCGACACAATAGCAACAGGAGCAACTCGAGCCACGCGACCGCGTGGCTCATGTTGCTCTTCGGTTCGGCTCGTCGAACCCGAATGTCCGAGTATCTGTTATCCAAGCACGGCGCTTTAACTGTTGCACTGTCTGCTTTTTATCGAAGGTCATATAACCTTCGGAGGGTGGATTCATCAACGGCTTACTGCATTTAACAGTGAAAATACAGCTGAAATCCCCGATAGCGCGGCTTGTCAATCGATATGGTGAAACATTTCGCCGCGCTTCCAGGGGTTTCGGCTGTATTTTCTCTGTTAAATTGCTGTTCGTCGTTGATGAACCCAGCCCCTGGGGTGTCTGATTTACTTCACTGGTGGTATCGAGATGAGCCAGCAGCTCATATGATCTTCCATTTGGTTAAGCTGAAACGCTTGAAAGAAACGATTCAATGCATGTTGTTAGTGTTGGGCCGACTCCTGCCCGGATAGTAGGTTGTGATGGTTCGAATCCCGCCTAGTGCTAGAGTTTTGGTCGCAACTGGCGTGAAACTATGTACATCTCAGTTATGACAGTCAGTTATGCCTTATCTCTAACATGGTGAAAGTTGTGAAGGCTAGCCAGCAGCCGATCTGTTGGCTGCTTCCTCTAGGATTTCCCTTTGCCAGCTCTTAAACAACTGGGTCCATTATTTCATAACCGGTCAACATGCGCGCTTCGTTTTACAATTAGGGCACCTGTGGTATTGTAACACAGGCAAATAAACAGATTTCAGAGTCAGGCTCCAAAGCGATGTGTATACATATGTCCAAATTGCCAGAATTCCAACACGCCGCGAACGTGAGTGCTTCAATCTAAGGTTACACCACCATCATTTAATGAAAACGGCAAAAAGATGCCTAATGTTTAGTGGTGACGGAAAGCAGCGACTTCACATTTGAGGTGGGCGAGTTGGATAGTTCTCAGTGATCGCCGAGAAGGATTGCTAATAGTGTTGTTGCTGGACGTGGCGCATATCTTCAGGGCACATCTTCGCGGTCACGCCGGCAACAAAAATTCGCCTGCGACTGGCAACATTGTACGAAGCGTTTTACGAGGTCAGTAGTGGTTGAAGAAGTGATGTTTCCCAGTACAACTGTCAGTGGGAGTGGACGTCATACATTACGGTACAGCTGGGGAGAAAGCACTGTTCACAGTCCTCATGGAAATTGCTTGGCCCAGCGATGTTTGGCTGATAAAATATTTCAGTAATATAGGAAAACGGCTTGGTCTCCCCACGGATTCATCTGTAAAGATGTTGCTTTTATTTCTGCTTTTTGTCAGTAGAGGTTTGAACAGAGGGGCTCATTATTTCGTAGTCTTCTCTTTAATCATTCTCGAGGAATGTTTTTGATACCATACCGCCTACAGAGGTTAATGTAGAGGAACCTGTGCAAGAATTCGCGTGCTAAGTGCAATGCTGCTGGATAAAGGACGGCGTTACTCACCCCCACTGGGATACGCCACGCATTCTACTCCTACGGGATGTCGTGGAGGCGATTTGAATGCATATTTGACAATGCAGTGACTTGCGGTGGCCAGCCGGAACAAGTCAGCGCTTTATTCTTCCCAGACAGGTCTTGCACCAATTCGTCGACCCCAGAGGAATGGAAGGCTTTATTGGCCTGAGCGGAAAATCCGAACCAGGAACTTGGTATCGGGTGCACGCGACAGCCGGTATCCGCTCCAACTGCGCCACACGCGACTACTATAATCGTAGAATTCCTTCAGTCCAACCGTAGAAAGTCTATGTGCTCGAAAGGACAACATAGTCATCTAAGAGCCCGTTTCTAGTGCCATATCCACAGAGCTCAGTTGTGTGGATGTTGTTTTTGTCTTTATCCTTGTTCTTCGGCGCGCCTCTTTCCAAGTTAATTGGCGGCCCAGATCGAAGTCCTGTTTATTGGAAACACAATTCGTCCTGCTCGAAATGCCTGGTGCGAAGGTTGCAAGTGTGCGTTTTTTCGAGTCTCGTACGGCTGAAAAGCTTTTTTAATTTGGAAACGAAACCATGGAATTTGAGGAAATATCGTATTGAATCCTATTCAGCTCTCCGTTAGAACATCGTCTGTGCTAGTGCAAGTCGTGGCAAGGGATAGTACACCCTGCACATTTTCTGTAATGATTGCCGTGACCCCTTATCGTAAAGCCTCTAATTGACCGTCCTGACGCTCCGTCTGTTTTTGGTAGCGGAAGAAGTGTTAATGTGAAGGGTCCTCCTTCTGGCCTAGCAAAATTCAATCTTGTCTGCCAAACGAAGAAGACTTTGTGATAGTGTTGAAGTTTGAAATTTTAAGGATGAGGCTCAATTCTTCAACCCCTCCGGGTGGCCGTCAGTTGAAAGTTTTTAAGGTAGATGTCCTTCCTACAGCTATAGTGTTTATGTGTGCCTATATATTTTTCCAAGGCGCATGGTAGCGCAGTTAGGAGGAGTCGTCGGCTGTCGCATGCAGCCGACCCTAGGTACTTCGATCAGGTTTCCCGCCCAGGCAAACGAAGCCTTCCATCCCTCCGGGGTCGGTTAATTGGTACCAGACCTGTCTGGGAAGCGTAAAGCGCTGGTTTATTCGCCGGCTGGCCACTGCAAGTCATTGTGAAAGCCAAATACGCATTCAAGTTGCCTTCGCGACAACCCGAAGAGGTACGTGGCGCATCTCAAAGGGACTGATTAGCGCCGTCCTTTAACCTTTATCCTTCATTTTTTTTTACTTTCTCGACAAGTTAAGTTCTCTGTAAGGGATGAGAGAGGAAAATGAACACATTTCTGCCAACATGGCGATTTGCACCGCTACCTTTTCAGAGGGTTGTTACGTGAAATAGCAAAGCCTGTCATCATTTCCAAGCCTGCACAAATTTAAGAGAGCGACCCATCATTGCTCTGACTTTTGGCGCTCAACAAAATTAAGACTCAAACGAGAACAGTACGGCAAAACATTGCAAGGGAACGAAAGTGTTCAAAATAGTCGTCGTGAAAATGTTTAGCATTTGTAAACTTGACATTTTACGAATAGCAAAAATATCGTGGTATTCTTGTTGTGGACTGATGGTGAGTCACCCGTTTTGATTTGTGATTTCACAAACCTGTCGCGCACACTCTTAAGGCTATGTATTAGGGCCAAAAGTAATGAGACAAATTCAACAAATTTCTTTATCTCTTTATGATTCAATTACAACTCAACGGAATGTATTCGAATGTATTCGCCATCAAGGTCAATGACATTGCTGCCATCGATCACCTAACTTTCTGATTCCATTCTTGCAGAACTGCTTAGGCCTAGTGCTGAACCAGTGCTCGTTATGGTTGTCGAGGTCTGCTTGAGTCCTTGTGTCCCTTCCGAAAATGAAGTCCTATAGGCTTAAGAAGTAGTGGTAGTCGCATGGAAAGATGTCCGGCGAATACGGTTGGTGAGGCATGTGAGCGTAGCCCAGCTGGGTAAGCTTATCCGTGGTCATCCTTGCCCGATGAGGTGCGGCGTTGTCGAAGAGGAGGACCTTCTTGAAGCGCTGAGACCGAATAAGGGCGTGTCGCCGGTCCATCTCTTCTATTTCGTTCACCATGGCCTTGGAGTCCATCGTCGTGCTTTTGGAAAACAGCTTCCAGTATACCAGTCCATGGGCGCAGACTCAAAAGCTCAGAAGGTGCTTCTCGCCGTGATCATCCCGCCGAACGAAGGTCGGTAACAGGTCACCTGGCCTCACCCAGACTCACTGCATGGTTAGGGTAGAAGATGTATTAGGTTGGAAAAAAAGTCTCTTCACACTTCGAATTTTTTTTACCCTTCCCCTTGTAAACGCACTAGCCAATGTTGATAGCTGATTTCGTAATCCTATCACACTTGTCTACCGTTATTTATTTTATTTATTTATTCTCAGCGCGGAAGGTTCCCACGCGAACAATATAAAAGAAAACATATTAGAAAGAAAAAATACAACGCACATGACAACACAAAAAACACTACAACTCTCTGAAGGCACTAGTATCGAAAAAAATTGACATAGAGCAATCATGAAAACGCTGAAGAGGATAGCAACTTACTAAACGAATGCATAGACAAATCTAAGAGGTTATCGTTTTGGGCTAGTAGTAAGTTGAACTCCCGTAGCCTACGGTAGGTTAGGAACGTTGATCTGACCATGGTCCTTGCAACTGGTACATGTAACCGAAGCTTACCTCTCATCGTTCTAGTCAAGTGTCCTCGGAAAAATGCGGTGGGGTTTAGGTGTACTTTATGAGTGAGAATTTTGAAGAGCATTTTGAGGTCGACAGTTTTCCTTCTACTTTCAAGGGATTTTAATCCCAGCATCCTGTTTCTTTCTCTGCCATTTGGTATTGAGGAATAATCTATGCCGAAGGATCTCATCACTACTTTACGGGTAAAATTGTTTTGGACACTTTCCAGAATATCAATGTCTTTCTTCTTTACAGGATTAAACACAGTAGTTCCGAACTCAACTATGGGTCGAACATATGTCTTGTAGGCACGCAAAAGAAGATCAGGATTGTTACTTTTCAAAACTTTAAAAAGATTATAGGTACGAAAGTTTGCCGTTTTGACCAAGGATTTGAAATGTGTATCAAAAGTTAGATTCTTGCCAATCAAAAAGCCAAGGTCACGAACCTCGTTTATCAGTTTAAGGGCAGCATTCTGTAGTTTGTACTTTGGAATCCTGTCATTGTTTTTGGCGCCAATTACAAAGCAGTGGGACTTCTCGGGTGCAAGTGGTAGTTTCCACTCATCAGCCCAATTGGCCACATAGTCAATCGCAGACTGAACACGGTTAGTGTCTTGGTCCTCTTTGATTACTTTGTATATTTTTAGATCGTCTGCATACATCTTACACGTGACTCCAAACCTGGACACTGCTTCTGGAAGATCATAAGTATAGATTAGGAAGAGTAAGGGAGAAAGCACTCCGCCTTGTGGTACACCAGTGTAGGCGTTGAAGATAGAGGAGAGCACTCCCTCGACTTTGACCTGATACGTCCTTCCTGTGAGGAAACTGCATGCCCATCTAATTACTGTAGAATGGAGACCGACCATTTTCATTTTGTGAAGTAGTTGTGGTATCGGAACTTTGTCGAAGGCTTTGGAAAAGTCAAAATATACCACATCTATACGGTTCTTATTATCCATTCCTTCAGTCCAGTCACTAAGGGAACTCAGCATTGCTGTTTCAACGGATCTCCCTTGTAGAAAACCAAACTGGTTTTCAGAGATTATCTTATTAGCTTCAAGGTGCTCTAGAATATGTTTTTTAAGAATTTTCTCAAAAGTCCGCGCAAATATTGACGTGATGCTTATTGGACGATAGTTACTAGGGTCATTCAAGGGACATTTCTTAGAAATAGGAGTAACAAACGCATGTTTCCATCTTTTTGGCACTTCTGCTGAGATAAAGCTAAAATTAAAAATGTGCTCTAGAGGGTGAACTATGTGATCTAGAATTTTTTTGACAAAGCTTAATGGAATGAAATCAGGGGAAAGAGAGGTAGAAGTAGGCCACTTTGACAGAATTTCATAGATTTTTTCCCAGTGGAACCATAGAGATACGTCCGTCTGTTGGGTAATACAAGTAGGAATTGTATTTGTAGTTATATCAGCTCCGGTCTGGGATTGGAGTGGCGGAGAGTTCGGGACCGTAGGCTTTCCAAACTGCTTCAAAAATTGTGAGGCTAGTAAATTGGCTTTATCTTGTGGTAAAGAATGGGAGAAGCCGTATTCATCGGTCAGAAAAGGAATGGTGGACTTGTTACCACTTCGAGCTTTAACATATCTATAGAACCTTTTTCCATCTTGAGACCGAAGGATTTTTTTCTCTAAATAAACTTGGTACCTTGAAATAGCTTTATCCACCTTTTTACTAAAAATTGCATAATTATTCCAGTCATCTACAGCATTACTGGCTGAAGCCATGTTCCATAGGAAGTTTCGTCGATTGACCATTCTTGATAGATAGTTGGGAAGCCTTAGTTCACGGCTGTTCACTCTCCGGAAAGGAACAAACAATTCAATCACGTGATGTAGTATGCCGATAAAAGTCTCATATTTATCATCCCCAGATTTCAAGCTGTATACGCTACCTATCCAGTCAACATTTGAAAGGTATTCCTTAATTTCGTCGTAGTTGGCGGCCATGAAATCTCTCTTCCACTCCATGGTTGGGCGCTCTATCGTAAGACAAATTTTAAAAAATACTGTGGCATGGTCGCTACTTCCTATAGGTGGACCAACGTTGACTTCCTTGACAAAATTCGCACTATTACACAAGACTAGATCAAGCACAGAATGGTTCCTAGTAGGAGAGAATACTAACTGCTGAAAACCATGGGATTCAAACAACTCAAGGAAAACTGTTGACAACCGACATGGGCAGTTCAATAGATTAGGGAGGTTGAAATCACCAAGAACAATAGTTGGCCCAGGACAGGAGGAAAAGTCACTGATTACCTTTGCAAGTTGAAGGGAACCTGCAGCGTCGCAACTGGGTGCACGATACACTCCGATCACACGGAATACATCAGAGCAAATACCTACATTACATACCAAAATCTCATATCTATCTCTTGTGGATTCATGAAAAACCAAGCTACAAGATAAGTAACTCTTCACGAGCAGTAGTATGCCTCCTCCTCTCTTGGAGTTCCGATCACACCTCATGGAAGTATACTGGCCGCAGGCTATTCCTAGGAGAGGATTTATTTGATTTTGAGAGGTTAGCCATGTTTCAGTTAGAAGGACCATGTCGTAGTTGCAATCGCAAAGGCTCATGACCAAAAAATTGCAATTTTTTACTAAGGATCTTATATTTGAAAGTAGACATGTCAGTTCAGATTCTGACTTCCTGCGACACCGTTCGCACGCGGACACAGGTTAAGACTGTTCTTGTAATTCGTTATCCATCCAATCTTCCGGACTCAATGCCAGATCTACCTCATGGCCGTTTTCAGCACGGCATTCTTCATGAATTCATTAAAGGATCTATAGCACGTCAGGCAGCCGACCAAATTAACGATATATATGGCTTGGGATCTACTACTCATCGCGCCTGTTATGAGTGGTTCGGAAAGTCTTTAAAGGGAGATTATTCACT
This sequence comes from Heligmosomoides polygyrus polygyrus, assembly GCA_947396885.1. NCBI lineage: Eukaryota > Metazoa > Nematoda > Chromadorea > Rhabditida > Heligmosomidae > Heligmosomoides > Heligmosomoides polygyrus. Next base: position 80,631,479 of record OX377205.1, read on the forward strand.
GAGGGCAAAGCATGGTCAGGAAGGCCAACTGGATTGGACGACAGTGAACTACACCATCTTCTTCGTACCGATAGTTGGCAGACGACACGTCAGCTGGCAGAGCAGCTCGAAGTGTCTCATAGGATAGTAGGAATCCATCTGAAGAATCTTGGCTTTCATGGAAATTTGGAGCTTGGATTCCACATGCCCTGTCAGACACTTAGAAAGGTCGACGGCTCTCCATCGCTGCTTCTCTTCTGTCCAGATAAGGAAGAAAATCGTTTCTTCCGCGGATTGTGACAGGCGAAGAATCCTGGGTTCTGTATGCCAACTTCCGAGGAAAAGGCAATGGGTACAAAAGGGAGAGAGCCCTAAGTCTGATCTCAAGTCCAATGTTCACGAAAGGAAGATTCTCTTGAGTGTTTGGTGGGATATCAGAGAAGTGATTTACTGGGAAACTCTCAGAAGTGGAGAGACACTTCATGCTGTCACATACTGCGGCCAACTCCACAAAGTCGTCGTAACTCTCTAAGAAAACAGGCCGGAGAAGTCGAAGGTGATGATCCTGCATGACGGTGCAAAACCACATGTTGCAAGACTCACAAGAGAAACAATAAAGGAGATGGGCTGGGAGGTAATGCCACATCCACCGTATAGCCCTGATCTCGCCCCTAGCGACTACCATCTCTTCCGTGGTCTCAAGCAAGAAATTGGAGAGAAATATTTTGGAACGGATGAAGACCTCAAAAATTGGATTCATCAATGGTTCGACTCCAGAACTGCAGTCTTTTAAGCGAGAGGAATTGGAAAATTACCCAGTCTTTGGAGAAGTGTAGTGGAACAAAATAGAGTTTATCTCAATTGATTTGACTTTGTAGTTGTGAAGTAATAAATCTTTGAAAAAAATGAAAAGACTTTTTTTCCAACCTAATACTTCTCATCTTGCGTGGCTATGTCCAGGCTGCTCGGGGTTGGGAATTGGCCGAGATTTGCGCGACACAGGTCGACTCATCAGACTGGGGCTTCGGCATGAGACAGGCTGGGGTTTCGGCATGTTTCTGGAAAGGGCGAAAGTGAACAGTTCTCAAGTGGCCTTCAGTAAGTAGCAAACAAACATACAAATACGATAAGCACGAAACCGGACTCCAGTCACGACATATATGGGCACGGCATGGAGAATCTCATTACTTTGGTTCCCCCCCCCCCCCACCAGTGCTCAACATAGACAGTTGGGGCCTTGTAAAGTGTTTGTTTGCATGCTGGAAGGCTGATTTTACCTATTTCACTTTTTTGCTTGGTGACGGTGATTCGTATGGTGTTTGCAAAAGGTAACAATAACTCAATAACTTCTCTCACTAAGAGAGCGCTGAAGGTGGAAAGGGTTCTATAGTGGTAGTGAGGCAGAATTGTGACGGCCGACCTCTCCATCCCTCTTTAAAAAATAGATCTCTTCACTATGACGCAAGCCTTATCCAGGATCATCTCCTACGAGTGTGTCTATTTCAGAAGCGACGAGTTACAACGACATCGTCGTACGCATACGGGAGAGGAGCGATTTGCGGTGGCCACTGCGGCAAGAAGTTCCTCTCTCTCTCTTATTCACTTGTTTTCGTAGTTTGCGTTGTTTGTAATGCCTGTTTCCGTTGCTTTTCAATTAACCATTTGTTCCCTTGTTGGTTGCACTGGTACGAATAAATGAATTTTCATCAGTCCTGGGGAATTCCGTGGTTGATCAAGCATCTATCCTTCCCAACTGATAGAACGGCGCTAAGTTTGTCTAAGAGGAGCTACGCCACTTCTTGCTATTAGGTTGTCCCATAAGTCTTCGCCGTTTTTTTCAACGATTCACTGCAGATTTCGTCGGCGGTCTCTTGCATAGCGCTGCATAGCTTTCGAAAGAGAATGATTTGCTCTATCAGAGCAGTTACTGCATTTCTTTTTCTAATATGAAATTTGTCAATTTTTAGGTCGTTGAAGTGAAAAGTGAAAAAGTGAAAAAGTAGCCATTTGCTCACTTGTTCTCTCCGCTTAGGTTTGTAATTTTTTGAGCAGTTTTTTATAGCATTTGGAAGACAATGTTCTGTACCACAAGAATATGTGTTAGAACTATTTGCTCATTTGTCCTTTATTGATTTTTAGGTCATCAAATTGGGACGTCCGAAGGAGGATGGTTATATTTGCCGACAGCTCCTGCTCTGCGGTTGGACTTTTTAGGTTAGTGTTATACGTGGTTCGAAAGCGAATGTCTCGCTCTATAAGAATGTTTGTCGCGTTTATTGAATTCTTTTGAATGTCAACAAAATGCCAAAAAAGAGAAAAATCGTCTTCACCAGCAACTCCTTCTCCTTCTTCAGTTGTTGATATTCGACAGAAATCAGCGGGAGCCAATAAACGCGACACAAATTCTTACTGAGCAAGACATCCTCTTTCAAACGACATATAACACCAAGCAAAAAAGTCCAACCACAGAACCGGAGTTTTGGTAAAAATTCGAACTGGAAAGTCGGAATTCCCAATTTGATGGCCTCAAAATCAATAAAGGGCAAGTGAGAAAATATGACCAACGCATATTCTTGTAGTACAGAACATTGTCTTCCAAGTGCTATAAAAAAAAACTGCGCAAAAAATACAAACCTAAGCGGAGAGAACAAGTGCGCAAATGGCTACTTTTTCACTTTTTCACTTCAACGACCTAAAAATTTACAAAATTCATGACAAAAAAGAAATGCAGTAGATATTCTGATAGAGCAAATCATTCTCTTCCGGAAGCTGTGCAGCTCTATGCAAGAGAGCGCCCGCGAAATCTGCAGTGAATCGTTGAAAAAAACGGCGGGGACTTATGGGACAACCTAATACTTGCTGTTGCCAAGCAAGGCCAAGCAAATATTCAGAGTGCCTCCGTGACATCTCATAGAGGTGGAGCACGTGGTGCAAGCAGTTGAATAAGAACGGTTCTTCGTTTTTGTTGCTTTTTCGTTTTGAAACTGCTGCCCGAGCAAAAGCCGGCTCGAATGTAAATTTTGTTTAAAAAATTACCACGTTAGGCTTTTGGTCAACTTTATTTCTTTTATTATTTCATCTCCTGGGACGTTTTTCAGAGTACTTAACGTGCAAAAGAGCAAGAAAAAAATGTCTGGCATGTCATGCGACCAGTCTATACCGTGCACTCTTCAGCCATTATACAGTTTTTGTTATTCGTATTGAAAAGTCTGTTAACGTGGAACATGTGTCAGTGCGGTGCCCAGAGAGAATCGCAAAGAAGCGAGTAATTTTGCTATGTGCAGCTCCAGCCATAAAGCACTTGCGCTGTTAATTAGGTGTGCAAAAACACTTATGGTTAGTGTAAGATTCTATGGCACGATACCTTAGTGTAACACTCAAGCAAGTTTTTGCTTTTCTGCACTTCAAAATTTGCTTGATGATAGCTTCTTCTTCTTCTGAGCGCTTAGTCCGGCGCAGTCGCAGGTTCCGCAGTTCTTGTGATCTGTCGCCACCTCATCCTATCAAGGGCGTCATCTGTCGTGGCGCCGACATCGGCGAAATCTTCCTTGATGACGTCCTTCCACCTCTTCCTTGGGGCTTCTCTCGGATGCTTTCCGGGTGCCTCGAAATCTAGGGCCAACCTTATGGGGTGATCCTCTGGTCTTCTGAGGACGTGTCCATACCACCTCAGCCGCTGCTCCCTCATCTTCAACTGGATCGGGGCTGTCTTCATCACTGCCCTAACATCCTCGTTTCGCACCCTGTCCCGACGCGTCCATCCACATGCCCCCACCTCAGCATCCTCATCTCCTCAGCGTGCAGTTGCCGCTCTTGCGCCTTAAGGCCCCCACACACTTCTGCGGCAACGCCGCTCGCCGCTCTGGTTAAGGATAGGGCAGGGACGCCGCCGACGACGAGCTCTGCGTCCCTGCCCCATGGTTAAGGAAAGGGCCGCGGCGTTGCCCCAGAAGTCTGTGGGGGCCTTTACCCAGGGCCCAGCACTCATCACCGTAGAGGAGGGCCGTCCTCACTACTGTTCTATAAAGCTTGCCTTTGAGCGTCCTGGAGCATCTACGGTCGCAGAGGATCTCTGTGGACTCCCTCCACTTGAGCCAGGTGCGTTTATCCGTCCCCTGACCGCCTGGTCCACAGTTCATACCTCGGATAGGTCACTTCCGAGGTAGCGGAATTCTTCCACCTTCTCGATCGCTTCCCCTTGGCAGTCTAGGATCGATCCAGCGCACTGCTCAGAGCTGATGACTTCGTCTTCTTGACGTTCAGCCGTAGGCCGTTGTCTGCGAGGGCTCTCTGCCACAGCTGCACCTTCTCCTCCAGCTCCTTCTGGTTGTCGGCTACTAGGGCGATGTCGTCCGAGTAGATGATCGTCCTGAGAGGGCCGTCCTCGAGGTGGTTCACTAGAAGCGTCAGCAAGAAGAGGAACGGACTCAGAGCTGATCATTGGTGTATTATAAATATCCAGTTGCAATACTGATTAGCTACTAGATGCACCTCCACATCCTCTGAGGGTTCCCATCATCACGATGCTTATCAACAGAGCATCGGTGAGCAACATATCGACGACGCTTTCGTTGAGCAGGAAAGCCGTCTCCGACACCATCAAACGATACAAGGAGCTCGGTTCACTGGAGGATCGACCTCGGAGAGGAAGGCCAGCTACTGCAACTTCAACTCAGAATGTCAAACGTGTTCGTGAGCTGGTGCGGAGGAATCCCAAGTGATCTTAGCGGATGATAGCAACTAAGCGATAGAAGTTAACAAAACTTTCATGAGCCGCATTGTCAATGAGAAGTCAGGACTGAGGTCTTGCCGCTGCCAGGAGGCCCACCTTCTTCTCACACACGTGATGAAGAATCGTGGAAGAAAATACAAGACACTCATCCAGCGTCTCAGCTCGGCACGCCACCGCGATGCCATTTTTTCAGACGAAAAATTTTTTACTGTCGAAGCAGCGCTGAACGCCCAAAACGATCGTATGCTTGCCAGAAGAGTAGCTGAAACTAGCAAAGCGGGGAGGATTCATGAACGCTGCGGACATCCGGATTCAGTCATAGTTTGGGCCGATGTCACCTACGCGGGAAAGTCGCCGTTGTTTTTCGTCAAAAATAGAGAGAAAATGGGCACGAAAATGTTCTTGGAATAAGTTTTGGAAAAGACTTTGATTCCGTGGAGTACGACAATCTTCAATGACAAGCCGTTCATTTTCCAGCAGGATTCGGCACCACCTCATAAATCGAAGGTCATACAGGACTGGTGTCGCGACACACTGGATGCCTTTCCGCTTTCGTCTGACGGCCTGCATCGGTGCCAGAGGAAGTCGTCTTGAGATCTGATAATGTAATTGTGTTTGTAAGTATGTTGAAAAGTTATGCCAGAATTTCGTGCTCTAATCTCTTTTACCTCCGTTTTTATGACGGCGAATATAATTTCGGGACAGCTTGTACACATGTCACTTTCTGTAGATCCTATGCTAGGTGCATTTTTTACATTTAAATATTTTTTGCACCTCCCGAAACAGAAAGTACGCGACCGATACGCTCGGGGGTTGCCGGCGTCGATAATCGTACATGATTCGAAAGCGGTGCGCTGTGACGATCGTCGGTCGGCGTATTGTGCGAATAAGGGCGGCATCGGGCGGCAATTAAGGGCATTCCATCAGGGTCGTCCTTCTCAGTTCGGCTTGGGCGTGGCCTAAGATAAGCGTCTGACGTCTCCCGGATGACTGGCGCGCAAGGGGTGGAGAAGGCTTCATTGCAGCTTTTTTAACTGACGTTCCCGTCCTTGACATGACTAGACTTTCGCTTAGGCTAGAATTTTGGTTAGGATGCATAAATCTTTGAGCTAAACTACTAACACTAAGAACAACTACGGTTCAACTACTAATCTTTGAACTGTTCTGGAATGAGTCTAAAAATGTGTTGCCACATTTTCCTCTTTTCTATAGGAGAGAAAACTTCTGGCCTGAGACTGCTTCCGAAACTTAAAATCCAATCAGGGCCGATCAAATTCACTGCAATTCAGTCAGTCGGTGCTCTGTTTGGTTATGACTGGCTTGCGAGCTCTTACCCTTTCCCCAGCTCCACGCGAATGGCGAATGGTGCCCACTCCCGCGACATGCCCCTTTCACGACGATGCATGTCGCGATCAGTCATGGCAAGAAGAAGCTAAGGATTGCGCCACGGTCGGATAAAAATTCTTGTATCCATGGCAAGCTGCGTTCTGATATGGAAAATACGGTCATGGCGTAGAAGGTACGATCGATACTCCTCGTGACACTAATAACAACTTCACAATTGTGGTATAGTTCATAGTTCTCTATTAATTAAGAGTGAAGCCCGATATAAACGATAGAGGACAAAGGACTGCGTTAGTCAATCCCTTGGGGGATGGACCACACATTCTACTTATACGAGATGTCGTGTAGGCGATTTGAATGCGTATTTCGCCAATGACCTTCAGTGGCCAGCTTTCTCAGAGTTAAGGAATAAAGGATAAAGGATGACGTTACTCAATCCTTTTTAGGATGCGCCATGCATTCTACTTCTATGGAATTTCGTGGAGGTGATTTGAATACGTGTTTGGCCAGACTATGACTTCCGGTGGCTAGCCGATCAACAAGTCAGCGCTTCATCCTTCCCAGGCAAGTCTGGTACCAATCCACCGGGATGGAAGGCTTGGATGGCCTGAGCGGGAAATCCGAACTAAGAACCTGGTATGGGGTGCACGCGACGGCCGGCACTCCTCCGACTGCGCTACAGTCCCCAGGCTCGAAATAATGAAATATTTGTTGACAAAGTTTCGGGCTTTAAGCCCTTCTTCATGTCTAAAACATTTATTATGCTTATACAACAAGAACAACAACCTACGCGTCATAGGCTTAGGGTCCACCGGCAGGAAGGGGGCAAGAAGTTACGCCGATGTGGTACAGTGTCGGTGGAACCCAGATCCTCTCTGTTGGGTTGATTGTTGTTCCTGTTTGTATAAGCATCAAGTTATTTTAGACGTGCAGAAGGGCTTGAAGCCCGAAACGTTCTCATTAAATATCTCGCTATTTCGAGCTTCACTCTCAATGAGAAGAATTTGTAAATATGAAGCCCAGGGAAACCACGATATTAAAACTCTCTACTACGTTAAGTTTTGCGACTATTTGAACAGGTTAACGTCATGCGTAATCGAAAGCCAACGTGGCTCCCCAGTTTCTAGTTTCGCCTCAAAAACCTATTTATGGCCCAAACAGTTATAGTCAGTCAAGGTGAGTAAAAATCGCGTGGCGCTTGGTGTTGTAAGAGGCGCTCACTGTCGCGCACACCCGATTTCAGGCCCTTGGTCCGTGTTTTCCTCCTAAGCCAACCATGCCTTCCATACCTTGGGTCTGTGAATTGGTGCCAGACTTGTCCAGGAAGGATAAAACACCGACTTGTTCATCGGGTGGTCACCGCAAGTCATTGTCTGGCCAAATATGTACGCATTCAACTCGCCTCCACGACATCCCGAAGAAGTAGAATGCGCTGGCGCATCCCAGAAGGGATTGAGTAATGCCGTCCTTTATCCTTTATCCTTTATGGTGAATCATGCGGCGGACACGAGATCTTTCGGGCTGGAGATAGATGGTTCTCAGGGGACGGTCAGGAGGTACACTCGCCCCCTGCTACCTCCTGACCGTCCCCTGAGGTCGGGGGGGGGGGGGGGGGGGGTGTACGATTTTTCTCTCATCCCCCTTGCTCACCCACCCCAACCCCCTAGGCTTCACCAAGAGTCTAACGGCTGCCTTACGAAACCTTTGACACGCAAAACAAAAGTTTCCGGTCCGCAGAACAGTGGTGTACCCCCTGACGCCCCTCCCCCCACAGGGGGCGGGTTACCTCCTAACCGTCCCCCGGCGTACCTCCTGTCGCGCTAGCATGGTTCTCTGGTCCCCTCCAGAAACAGATAATTTCATTTGTTCTTATAAATAAGATCTGCGCGAGGAGAGCATCTCAATGAGCCGCTCAGTGTGCTTGAACTGATTCAAGGTTCGAATCCTGCCCAGGACAGTCAAGCCTTCCATCTCTCCGGAATCTGTAAATCAGTACCAGACTTCTATGCGGAGAAAGACAATGACTATTCGTTGGCTGTCCATCGTAAGTCATTGTATGGTCTAAATACGCATTCAGATCGCCTACACGACATCACGTAGAGGTAGAATGAGTGGCGCATCCCAAAAGGGATTGACTAAAGCCGGCCTTTATTCATTATTCGTGTCATAATTTTACAAACTATGATGGAAATATTTATTTATTTGCTTATAGGCGTACCAAACGTTCAGCGGCCTTCAGGCCGCCAAACGTCTTCTTGGGGCTTCCAGAAAAATCGATAAATCGATATTGTTCGGTCGGTCGATTCAGTTAAGTTGCATCAACTTCTCTCTGAGCGCCATCATATTGGAGTAATTCCTACAAGCATTAGCAGTTCTTTCGAAGAAACGGTCGCCTAACCCCCACCAAAATGGATCCAATCTGAGCGAAAACCGGCAACCTCGGTCGAAAACTCAATACCATCAATCGATATTGGTCGCCCAAATGAACCCTACAACCTGCAGTGAAGTCGACCCATCGGCCATCAAAATCGTGTGACTCCCACTCCAATGGAACAAATCTGAGCGAAAACCAATAACTTCGGCGGAAAATCGATAATATCGATCAGCATTAGCCGTCGATCATGTCCCTCTACCTTCTTTTTTTGAATCAGACAATTTTCGTCGAGGTGGAGGAAACCACACATTTTTTGAAAAGGTTTATTTAGTCATTAGCCGGTTGAGCTAGTATAACGATGGTGAACCATTCTGCGGACCAAATAAGCATTGTATATTATAGTAGTACAGTATAGTATAGCACCAGTATGTTTACGTATGCGACGCGCCTTTGCATTATATTGAAACATTATTATTTACATTATTTGAAACACGTTTCTCAATTACCAGTTTCGCATCCAAGAACACCTCCCACCTAATTTGATTGTTTTAAGGCAACTCCACGCTTTTGAAATGGAGCTGTGTCTCCTCCAAATCAAAGTAAGCATTCTATAGATGAAAGTGGAGACTCTCCAAAGTTAGAATAATTTTTTTGTACAAGGAAAATTTAGTATGACTTCTGGAAAGTTTTTAGTTCAGTCACTGCTAAAGCAGAACACGCTCTTCAGAATTTTTTTTAATTTTCATATTTTAATGAGGATGGTGGTTTAAAGTGCAGGAAGGGATCACTTTTTGTCTAAAAAGCAGAGGTTTCCCCACTGTCCTCGTCCAGGAGGTTGTGATTCTCTGTGATTGAGCGAAAGTTCTGTTTGTGTGAGGTTGCACATCTATCAACAGTGCTAAAAAAACATTTTCAGCTAAGCAGCATTTCCACTATCAATAAAGTGAAAATCACGACGAGCTAGACAAGTACATGCGGTCGGTTTCCTTTTTCAACACGCTAAGAAAATTTCTGCTTTACTACGCCACGAAATAATCTTTAAATCATTCTTTGATTTTAAGCTTATTTTGAGGCGCTTGAATAATAAAAATTTCATAAAATATCAAGGAGGGTGTACACTTTTGAGGAGGTGAACTAAAAAAAGTCAGGGAAAAGGCATGCTAAATTCTCCTCGAACTTAAAATTATTTTAGCTTCTTTGAGGCTGTCTACTTTTATCCGGAGTGTGCTTGTTTTGAGGCAGTACACGGTCGCATTTGGTTTGCGTTTTCGTTCCCCTATCCGTGCGTACCACTGCGTAGCAGCCCGCACATCACAGCGCCGCCGGCGACGTCGCCGAGAGCTCTGCAGGGGGTGTTATACTTCCGCCGCCGGCGTCGCCGACGTCGCCACAGATGGGCCGACGATGTCAGCGTCACCGACGTCGCCGACGTCATACAAGGGTGGCAGAAAATGCGCTCCGATGGAGTGTTATGATTGTGGGTTGGTTCTTCGTTCCCGGAACTGACATCATCACCACCGTACTTCGAATTACGAAATCGAGAAGTGCAAAAGACGCCGTCTTGCGAACACAAAAGTGCAATTCACTAGAACACTGAGTGTTTGGGAGAGAGTGGAACCCTAAACCTTAGCTCCCCTTCACTTTGTCACTGTTCCTCCTTTTTGTGTCCTTCTCAGCCGTTCTGTTCGCATTTTCTACTCTGACAATTGTGCAACGCGAGCGCCACGGTCTCCGCCCCCTCCAACCGTCTTGCAACCACAGTTGCCAGCGGCCACTGTGGTTGCAAGTGAGGTGGAACAGGGAAACTGCGGTTGCAAGTGAGGTGGAACGGGAACAGTGTGTTGCTGGGCGGTTGGAAGCCGGCAACCCACTGTTGCTATGAAGGCGGCGCGGTTAGTGCGCTCCAAGCGCACACGCGCGCGCGGCATGGAAGAATTTTGCGGTTAGCAACAGTGAGTTGCTATCGGAGTGCTGCCCTTTCGTCTCTAACTGTGCTCTGTTGTCTGCCCTCTGGCTGAGCCGAGTGCCGCGTCTCTCTTGCTGTCGCGCAGTCTGCGTCTCGTCGGGTCTCGCGCTCTGCCCCTGCGTCTCCGCGCTTGCGTGCGTCGAGACCGCCTCTCATGCGCCGAGGGCGAAGCGGTCTCGACGCACGCAATCAATAATTGCGCGGCCAGGCCAGTGCATACTTGCCGGGGACGCCTTTTTTGATGTTTCTGATGTTTCGAACTGTTCGCTGGAGCCGCAGCTTCCTCGTTGGCTAGAAGACGCCCTTTTTTATGCTTCTGATGTTTGCAACTGTTCGTTGGAGCGCCGCAGTGCCCCCCCCCCCCCCAATAGCTCGAGGTCCTACGATCGCGAGGGTTCCGTTGCTATTCGTCAGGAACCGGCGAGACTTATTGTACGAGTAGGCCTATTTGCTCCCTTGTAGAGCAAGTAATACTAAATAGAACTGTGTAGAAAATAAGTAGTGTTTCCTTGCTTTCTGAAATGGCACTGCAACCTCTGCGAAGAGCTTTTTCGAGATAGAATTCCTACTAATTAAGAGTTAAATTTTCCTTTGAACTTCGAGAATTCCGCGTAAATTTAATTTAAATACGATTTAACGAAAAAGGTCTTTGCTAATCCGAAAATGCTGATAAAATCTTTAAATTGGTAAATCAATAGTCGTTAAATGCCCAACACTACCCCGTACTTCTACTATTATTATGTCTATAATATACATATAATTTGTCCATAATCAATTAGTAGTTATAATTAGTAGTTTGTTATATCAAGTAGTTTATTATAATCTCTTTACAAAGTGACCGTATCGATTGACTTGTGACGTCGACCACGCGTCTGGGGCGACGTCGGCGACGTCTGTGGCGACGTCGGCGACGTCAGTGGTGACGTCAGCGTCGGCGACGTCGGTGACGGACTGTCGGTGACGGGTCGCAGCGTCGGCGACCGTCGGCGTCGCCGAAGTATAACATAGGCCTTAGCAAGAGAGCCTGAAGGCTCTCTATCGAGGGAGATCCGTGGATATTCAGTTTGGTTGTTTTGAAGATATTCAGTTTGGTATCAGATGCGTCAGGCTTGCTTTGAAAAGCGACCGATTTGGCTTAAAAATAGCATATTTCATTGCTGACCAGGGAAGCCGTCAGCTTCCCATGGAACTTCGGGATGAGACCTATATCACGTGAAAGAGCTCGAGACGCTGATCACAGATATGTAGACCAAATTTGCTAAATGGATCTCCTAAGCGAGTTATGGCCGGCGGAAGCCGCCGTGTCTTCCATGTGTTAGGCGCGCTCAATGGGCGCAGTATTGCGCGGTAATCAGCGGTTCGGCTATTAGCGCCGTCAGCAGCGGCGGCGGCGCAGTGGTAGGGTGCTCGCTTCACAGAATTGAGGTCATTGGTTCGGTTCCCGTCGCTGACGACGCGCTGAAACTTTGTCGAGGGGGGTTATTTGGGGTGCTGATCACGAATCTGACATCGGTTTTCACGACTCGGTCGGAGACCACCCATACCGTTACTACGACCGTTCGACCGAAGTTGTGTCTGTGGAGTCGGAACTTTTAACTGGTACCGAAGTAAAATAAAATCAAAAATCAACAAACAAACTTAATCAAGATAATTAAACGTATTGAAAATGAACTACTTCTACACATATAAAAAATCGACTACAACCTCTGTTCGAACCTTCCTTTAATTCCTTTAATTAGACTACTAAAGTTTACTACTGCAACAGAAAGTATACCAAGAGGTCAAGTAGGGAGAAATGTCCCCCTTCGGCCATTTTCGTTCTAACTTCTTCATACAGAAGCTCTCCAATCATTTTTATCTGCGCAGATCAAAGGACCCTTGCTGCCATTGCTTCCTTCTGCTCATGCTCGATCCTGCGGAGCTTTCTTAAGTGATCCTCATCTTTAATCCATCGAAATCTTGAGTTCATACTCGACAAGGAGCATGGGTGGTCTCCGACCGAGTCGTGAAAAACCGATGTCAGATTCGTGATCAGCACCCCAAATAACCCCCCTCGACGAAGTTTCAGCGAAATCGTGACCCTGCCTGGACCACCCTTGTTAACGGTATGGGTGGTCTCTGACCGAATCGTGAAAAACGGATGTCAGATTCGTGATCAGCACCCCAAATAACCCCCCTCGACGAAGTTTCAGCGAAATCGGTGACCCTGCCTGGACCACCCTTGTTAACGGTATGGGTAGTCGCCGACCGAGTCGTGAAAAACCGATGTCAAAAATTCGTGATCAGCACCCCGAATAACCCCCTAGACGAAGTTTCAGCGCAATTTTTTTTCGACCGATGTCGTGTCGGTGGAGTCGGAACTTTTAAGTAGTGCCTTTACTTTTTATTTGTTATGTTCATTAAGTTTTGTTGATTTTTGATTTCATTTTTACTTTTTATTTTTGCTTTGCTCTGAATTTTTGACTTGCTTCACGTCATGAATAAAACATTTTACCTGAAACACGTTTCCGTCTTCAAATAGACGTAAATGCAAGTCGCCATCAGCCGTTCGCTCAAAAATGTGCTAAAAATGGAATTATAGGTCCTCGTCGAAGATAAGTTACAAAATGCAAAAAACCCGTCAGCGACGGGAACTGAACCAATGACCTCAATTCTGTGAAGCGAGCACCCTACCACTGCGCCGCCGCCGCTGCTGACGGCGCTAATAGCCGAACCGCTGATTACCGCGCAATACTGCGCCCATTGAGCGCGCCTAACACATGGAAGACACGGCGGCTTCCGCCGGCCATAACTCGCTTAGGAGATCCATTTAGCAAATTTGGTCTACATATCTGTGATCAGCGTCTCGAGCTCTTTCACGTGATATAGGTCTCATCCCGAAGTTCCATGGGAAGCTGACGGCATTCCCTGGTGAGTAAAGCCTGTTATTATCACCTGGTTACCTGCTTGTAGTGCCTACCGCTCAAGAGAGCTCACCGTTTCAAATTTCCGAATTATTACGAATTTGCAGGTGACGCAGTGAACACCTAGAGTTCTACGTTGGTCTGAAGAGTTGCATCACTACCGCAATTTCAGTACGCGATCCAGAGACATGAAATTCTCTGCCTTGTGAATCTGAATGCATGAGGGACCTTGCAAGGAAGGTTTCAAGTTTTAAGAGACGCTTGCACGGCCGCTTTGGTAGAGCGATTCTTACGGCCTTCAGGTAGGGATTACAGATTGCAGAGATTACAGAATATCTTTCTTCAATTTACCTAAGCGGCAGTTGATTTCCCGTGCATCATGCAAAGAAGATGAAATTACTGATTTGAGGTGAAGACGGCCTGAAAGTATCGACAGCAGGGCAAAACCTATGTGGAATACGAGGACGGCGACGTGATTCTGTTCAAGTTCAATGCCGGAGCTGGTCTGACTGGAGCCAACAAGAAGTAACCGCCATGTGGAGTGGGCAACGCCGTGTTTTTCAGAGCTGTTACGATTGTTTTGTTGCCTGGTTTCTTGATAAACGCTGTTTTCACATGTGGTCCGTGTCTGCTTAGGGCCTATCTGGCCGACATGATGCTTCGGTGCAAGAAAGTAGTGACGATCGAATGTTGCAGATGATCGGATTTGTTAATTTATGGCGGCTGTTATAATTGTTGAATGCACGTTTCAAGCGTGCACACAATTTCTCTCACGTCGGGAACTGGGCGTAGTCGTAGGAGGCGCCGGCTGTCGCGTGCATCGACGCTCTTGGTTCGGATCCCATCCAGGACAGCCGAGCCTTCCACCCATTCGGTATCGGTGGATTGATATCTGGGTAAGTCTGAAGATTGGTTTGTTCACGAGCTGGTCAACGAGATAATGTATAGGCTAAGTACGGGATCAAACTGCCTCTATTATATTCTGCATAGTTAAGTAGCAGTCTCTGGCTCAGAAACTCACAGCTGGTGGATCCGCAAATGTTGTTGGCTGCAAGTTGTGGATTTTGTAGGCAGTAGAAACTCCAAGAAGCGCCTTGAAACATAGCGACGTAGCTTAAGACTGGACAAAGTTACAGCGGTGCGAAGATGCAGGCAAACGTTGTGTGACGCGATTTTTTCCAAGTTCAGTTGACTACTACAGGAAGACGAGGCGAGTTAATGGCATCCAAATACACGGGCCAGCTCAAGACTGAAAGCACTTTACGATGACATGCTCACAGCTGTGGCGAGAACTGTTATTTGGGCGAGTAAGAGCACGGAGAACATAGACCGTTGTTGAGCTAAATTGCACGCGCGGCGTGTTAGGAGCGCTATAACTCTGCCACCTTCCAAACGCGTGGATTCCATAGGCAGTAATATGCTCTAGTAAAGCGCCAAAGCACAGCAAAGTATCTTTTGAATTGGCAAGGTTACGGCGGTGCGAAAATGCAGGTTGGGCATGTGTGACACGATTTTTTCAGATTTCGGTCGACCGCTGCAGGTACACGAGGCGAGCTAACGGCATGCAAACTTGCGGACGAGCAAAGCACCGAAGGCACTTTACGACGATCTGCTCCTAACTCTCCAGCTGCCTAAACTGCCTTAACCCCATCTGCCATTTTAGAGCAGCGGACGGCAGCGGTGAAGTTTCTTCCGCCCTTACTCGCCCATGTTCGAGTTTTCAATTCGACCCCTCGAGGACGGGGCGCTCTCCGCCGAGCCTGCCCGGACGATGACGTCATCGAAAGTCGACGATTTCGAAATTTGCCAAATTTTTTGTCCAAACTTCGTCCAAAACCGTCTAGGGGGGAACATGCAAGCCCTGGAAGATAGGCTTCTTCAATAGCAAAAGTCTGCTCCAGTCATCTTTGACCACCCACTGCAAAAATTCGCTGGTTTGGCAAAGTTGTATAAATGGTTGTGTGGATCTCGAAGAGACGAATCGAACGGTACCTACCGTTTCTCATAAAACCTCAAAATAGAGGAATTGTGAGCCTGCAACGTTTTCGGCGCCTTGCGGCCGACAACTCGTCCGCGGCCGGCCTTCTCAATGGAGCGCAAGTTTTCAATTTTGGCCATTTTTGGCCATATGAAGTTTATATACCAAACGATAGAGCTCGATCTCCTGAGCTCAAATATATTCTTGGTTTTTCTAAAGGATGACAGTTGGTCGAGTTATAGCAAAAAGACGCAAAAATCGCCAAAGTGCGGTTTTTTCGGCGTCTATTCAAAAGACGCGTCCGGTACTGTATGTAATGGGCCGAGCGCATCATACCTCGATATCTAGTGCACATGACATCGACACCTCAGACCTATGTATTGCGCCAGCTGCCTTTCCCACAGATCAGTATCCTGAATAAAGGTTCCATCCCACAATCTCGCTCATGGCGGAAAGCAGGAATGGAATCTGAAAAAAACTAAAGCTTCAATATAAGGCGGCCAGAAGCGTTTACCCATTTTGCTCGTTCAAGGCCTTGCTGACCTTTAATTGGACAGCCGTTCAAGGATATTTTAAGCATTTTCGGAGCATGAGTAAAAAGATGCACCCACAATATTTGAACGGCGACCGCTTTCCTACAGTCCCCCAATCCTTAGTGAGCTTTATTTATTTATTTATTTATTTATTTAGTTATTTATAGTACGTGGATATTCACGCAGACAGAACCAGTTATCCGAAAAGACAATAAAAATAAACACAACGAGAAGAACAAAACATGCATGCATGATAGATGATTAGAAATACACCACCCTAATGAATCATCCTTTGATGTGCCTGTCAATGAGCTTTTTCAGTTGTGAAATGGAACTCGGTAGACCATATTTTTTAGAAAATTTTAGAAACTCCGAACCAGCTCTATGGGTAAAAAAGGAAGCTAGCAGTCGTGACCTTGCCTTAGGAAAATGAATTTTTGTCCCACAACCACGCGTGTTTGAAGAAGATGTTGTGTAACATTTGTCGCGACGTAAGCTTACTCTTTCAGTGATCATTTTGTAAATCATGAGCAAATCATTTCTCTTCCTGCGAAGTAGCAAACTAGAAAGATTGAAAATTTTGTTCCGAACATTTGAAGGTAGAATGGATGTGTAGTCATAACCGTAAAGCCGTATCCCAAACTTTCGAGTGAAATTATTCTACACCGCTTCTAGCCTGGCTTGGCTGCGCTTAGTAGGTGGATTGAACACAGTGGTCCCGTATTCGAGTATGGGGCGGACATAAGAAATGCAAGCCAATCTGAGGTGACTAACTGTGTTTGTGGACAAGCCTTTAGATAAACTGTGAATGACTCTATCTGCCTTAGTCGCTATTACTTCGCAATGTTCATCAAACGTAAGTCTAGCGTTTAAAATGAAGCCTCACGATGTTTAGCGGTTTTACTTATCTGATTTCCATGGAGGTAATAAGCGTAATCGTCTTCTACGCTTCCGAGGTGAAGAAACTTCGTTTTGGTACTAGAGAAGGGGAGCTTCCAGGTAACAGACCAATATCGTCAGCAAACATTCGGCAAAAGATATTAAACGGTCTTATCGAGCTCGGCAAATCAGACGTGTATATAATGAACAAGATGGGAGATAAAACCCCACCTTGAGGTACTCCGCTTGTGACTGGATAGGCAGAGGAAAACGACTGATTGACCTTGACTTGGAAACACCTACCGGTGATGAAGTTGCTAATCCATTTTACTATCCTAGGATGCAAATTGATATTTTCAAGCTTGAAGATAAGCTCCTTAAAAGGGACTCTATCGAATGCTTTGGAGAAATCGAAGAAAATGACATCAACATCAAAGTTTTGATCAAGTGCTTTTGTCCATTCTTCCAGAGAAACAAGCATCGAAGTCTCAGTTGATCTTTCTGTTAAGCCATGCTGACTATCGGGTATAATGCCGTTGTTCTCTGTATGTCTCACTATTGATAGTTTTAAAATTTTTTCAAAAACTCTAGCAAAAATCGACGTTATACTAATAGGGCGATGGTTCGAGACGTAGGGATTTCATCGGGTGTAGTTGAATAAGACAAAGGCAGATTGCATAGGTGTTTGTAAACGTCTATATCATAAAACCATACTGTGCTGTCTTCGATAGGAGAAGCAAACATTTCAGTGTCAGTATCACGAATAACATCCTGCCCAAATTCATGTTATCATTCGAGATTGATTTGTGGAAGTGCTTAGCCAACATAGTCGCACGTTGCTGATCAGTAACAGCTGAGTTTCCTTCTCCATCCTTTAGAACAGGAATATGAGTTGGAGTGCTTTTTAGCCTAGAATTTAACAACCTGTAAAGCGAGCATTTTTCAGGATTTTGGAACAATTTTCTTTCAATGTAGTTGTTGTACTTCTCAAGCGATTATCGAACTTGTTTTTCAGGAACTTAAAATTATTCACATTTTGAGGAGTTGGGTCAGATTGCAAGGTCTCACATGCTTTCTCCTTAGATTGGTACAGATTTGACAAATGTGGAGGGAGATTATTATAGCTTA
Source organism: Heligmosomoides polygyrus polygyrus (assembly GCA_947396885.1). NCBI lineage: Eukaryota > Metazoa > Nematoda > Chromadorea > Rhabditida > Heligmosomidae > Heligmosomoides > Heligmosomoides polygyrus. Next base: position 80,649,295 of record OX377205.1, read on the forward strand.
CTCGTTGTTTCACAATAGGAACATATTGGTCTATGCACCAGTGGAGGGTGAAAGGAAGAACCCATACTTTTCATCAACACTGCTAAATCTTTCTAGAAGAAATCGCCATCTAACAGAACATAAATACTCACAAATTTGATCGTAACTGGCTATGTTGAAGGCCCTGCGTAATTTGTAAGCTTGGCGGTGTAAGGTGGCTGAAATGCTGTATGTTATGCAGGAGTGGTCACCGGAGCCAAGCGGAGAGGAAATATTAGTATCCTTCACAAGATTTTTGTGGGAACTGAGAACTAAATCCAATATATGAGCGCTACGAGTTGGGGAACGGACGTGTTGAACAAACTTGTTTGTTTGACAAAAGCGAACGAAATGCTTTGAAGCCAAAGTAGTGGACGAAGGAGGAATTCTAGACCAATCGATGTCCGGAAGGTTAAGGTCACCACAGATTACGCAGATAACCTTAGAAGATGCCAAATCGCTCACTACCTCGATGAGTTTGACAGTATCGTTTGAATTACAGCTGGGAGCTCTGTAGACCACTACAATTCTTACAGTAAACTGATCGGATTTCAAATCACAACAAAGGATTTCATAAGCATCAGGAACGGAGTCGGTCTTAATGTGTCTAAGCTCTGCTGTCCTGTGACATCTTCTCCCCTTGGTTTGCTGCTTTCCACTCTATACCTTTTAGCCATGGAAATTGCTTAACGCCTCATAAGCAGCACCGTTTTCGAATGATAACACCGCCTCCAATCAACTTTTTCCTGACAACGTCGATTGTCCTTAGTTTTTGCGATAAGAAATAACTCCTGAGGGTTTAAAAAGTTCCTGACACGCGCATAAGACGTGAAACCGTCACCGATAGTCTTTCAACAACTTCCAAAACCTCCAGTGTTCTAAGCGATCAAGGAATGAGATTATTTGTGTTTTGACATGTTTCACAGCTACAAGCGACCTTCACCAAGGAAATTATTAACTAGTTCAGAGACGGCAGTAACCAATGTAGTGTGTTTGTAAAGTCGTTCCTATGAATTTCAGTCGATCGGAATCGATTGCAGATTTGATTGCACGATCATGCCAATCAAATTTTGAAAGAACAAGGTCAACGCTGTTCAATTCCTTTCTATAGTGCGTTACGCATTTAGCTTTTACGGGATGTCATATGAATTATGGACATTTGGCCTATGCAATGACTTATATTGTCAATCGATCATCAAATGTGTCATTTTTTCATACTTCCTAGTTAAGTCTGGACCCAAGTGGGTTAAACACGTGGTTGTCCCAGGCGGGAAGTGAGCCGATAACCCCAATAACCTCGTGAAGTACGCGGCAAAGTAGAAGGAAATCTGTTGAGCTCAAAGTACTTTCAAAATTCTCACAAACAAAGTACCCACAGGGTGCGTCAAAATTATGGTGACAAGGTATTCAAATCGCAAAAAGCGAAAATGAAAATGAGAAACCAATGATGCGATAATGTTTATTAGTCTATTGTGAGCTATACACAACATTGAGATTCGAATATATCTCCATCGGCGTCGATATAGGCTTTGAGACGCTTCGGGAAGGCATCGACGGCGGCACGCAAGTATGGCGCGTTGAGGTCATCCCACGTCTTCTGGAGAGCCTCTTTCAAAGAATCCACAGAGCTGTTAGGTTTCCCGCAGGCTTTGGCTTCTAGAACTGTCCAGACGATGTAATTCATCGAACTCAAATTCGGAGAGTTGGCTGGCCACTCGTGGAGGCTGATGGAGTCCGGAAAGTTGTCTTTGCATCAGTCCTGTATCATTCTCGCTCTGTGAGCTGGAGCTCCATCCAGTTGGAAAGTCCAGAAGCGGTTTCCAAAGTGAGCACTAGCCCAGGGTAACGGTCCGTCCTTCATAAGGGTCAAATAGTTCTCCTTGATCTCCATTTCTCGCGACATCCGGCGGACCGAGCGCGCCGGGTTCCTGCGAATTCGTTCACGTACCTTCATGATATTGTCCGTAGTTGTCACAGATACGTGTCTTTCCCCGTCCGTATCTATCACCCTTGGTTCCCAGGTCTTCGTAGCGTCTGATGGATCTATACAGAACACTTCGATGAACTCAAAGACGCTGGTGAATGTCGCGTGCCAAGAAGCCCCAACGGTAAAGCTCAAAGATTGAATCACGGTGGCAAGAATGTTTCACAATCTTGAAAACCAATTTATTTTTTACGCTTGATTGAAGTAAGCACAAATAAGCTGATGCAATAAAAACAATAAAGGCACAGAAAAAAGCAGACACTCCGAGTAAGAGGTCGAATTGTTCGCGCATATGCTGTCGCTATAATATGGCGCACCCTGTATAAACCCCGCTGCATTTTTCCGGGGACGCTTGACTAGAACGCCGAAAGGTATCGCGGATGGACCGCGATGTTGTGATCAAGTATTTTGGTTGTCAGGTTGTAGTAGTTTACTTCGTTAACAGTTTATGATTATTGATTAATTTGTCACTCTTATTTGTACTGTTGCTGGCTTCGCTGAGCCATGTTGTGGCATGCTCAGTAAACATAGCTCGTCGAGGATTGCGCTTATCACTTTTCGCAATCTTTCCGTATAAAAGCGGCAAGCGCACTCCTCGGGACATTTTTTCCTCCTCTTGGGTCGTAGGGCGCTGCGCTGAGATTTCCTATGCGCTGCGCTGCGCTTCAATTGCTTCTCTGGGGAATAAGGTTGTTCTCTTTTATAATTAATTTATTTATTCTGTTTAAAATGGTTTAATTACCCAAGTTTGAAGTGAAGCGCTGAAGTGTTCGTGTTCTTTCTGTGGCAAGACTACACGTGAACCATTGAAATTGGTGCATCGGCCGGGAATCGAACCCGGGCCGCCCGCGTGGCAGGCGAGCATTCTATCACTGAAGCACCGATGGTAAGCTTCGGTTGCATGCACCAGTTGCAAGGACCACGGTTAGATCAACGTTCTTGACCTACTGAAGGTCACGTGAGTTGAACTTACTACTAGCACAAAACGATAACGTCTTAGGGTTGTCTATTGATTCGTTTAGTAAATTGCTCTTCTCTACAGTGCTTCCGTAATTGTTTTATGTTCAAATTTCTTTCGATACTGGTGCCTTCATAGAGTTGTATCATGCGTGCTGTTTTGCTTCTTTCTAATGTATTCATTTTATATTGTTCGCGTGGGAACCTTCCACGCTAAGAATAAATAAATAAATAAAATAAAATAAAATAAAAAGGAAGGCCATGGAATGAAACGCAATTAGGGCTTCTGGCTCTTTTTAAAGCAGTGGAATGAACCCAATCTTGATTCCTTCTCACCACCCGATGAGCAATTGGAAAATTGTCTTTAAACCAGCATATGCGCATTGTTTCTCAGTTTTTTTGGATCGTAGTGCTTTTCAGTATTCCAAACGCTGTCCCATTCGAGGGCAGGCAGGCTCGTAAAGCTCTTCCAAGTGATATGTAAACGTGTTCCATTATGCGTTGCATTATAATGAAGAAAGCTTAAGAAAAGCAAAAAAAAGACCTCTGCAGCACTTGGCAACCCGAAAGCGGTCTATCCATAAATGCGGCACATATTGCGAATGGCAGGTCAGATAGAAAGGATAATTTTTTGTGTCTTTCGGTGTCACGGCCCAAGCTCAGAAATTTTCAATGGATATGAGATCCACCCTTGCTCGGCTCTCCCTGTAGGCTGGACAATAGATGCCCTTTTTGGTGTTTCAGTAATTTCCTTGCATTCTCTTCTCCGTACTGCCCATTATTCTCTGTACTACTTAATTACAATAATTCAAATACACACAATTATGATACAATCCGCACAGAAGCAATCGAAATATCTAAATAATTACCATGTCTGGTAGCTTATTCGTTATCCTATTAGTATAAAAGCGTTAGTCCGTCTGTCCGTGTGTGTGTGTATGTGGTGTGTGTCCGCGTGTCACAAACCTGTGTAAACCAGTAAAACTCGTCGAAACTGTGAAGGAAGCAACAGGTACATGTAAAACCTGTCAAGGTTGCGCTCACGTGCAATCGATGAAAATGGACGAAAATTGTCTGATTCAAAAAAAGAAGGTAGAGGGACATGATCGACGGCTAATGCTGATCGATATTATCGATTTTCCGCCGAAGTTATTGGTTTTCGCTCAGATTTGTTCCATTGGAGTGGGAGTCACACGATTTTGATGGCCGATGGGTCGACTTCACTGCAGGTTGTAGGGTTCATTTGGGCGACCAATATCGATTGATGGTATTGAGTTTTCGACCGAGGTTGCCGGTTTTCGCTCAGATTGGATCCATTTTGGTGGGGGTTAGGCGACCGTTTCTTCGAAAGAACTGCTAATGCTTGTAGGAATTACTCCAATATGATGGCGCTCAGAGAGAAGTTGATGCAACTTAACTGAATCGACCGACCGAACAATATCGATTTATCGATTTTTCTGGAAGCCCCAAGAAGACGTTTGGCGGCCTGAAGGCCGCTGAACGTTTGGTACGCCTATAAGCAAATAAATAAATATTTCCATCATAGTTTGTAAAATTATGACACGAATAATGAATAAAGGCCGGCTTTAGTCAATCCCTTTTGGGATGCGCCACTCATTCTACCTCTACGTGATGTCGTGTAGGCGATCTGAATGCGTATTTAGACCATACAATGACTTACGATGGACAGCCAACGAATAGTCATTGTCTTTCTCCGCATAGAAGTCTGGTACTGATTTACAGATTCCGGAGAGATGGAAGGCTTGACTGTCCTGGGCAGGATTCGAACCTTGAATCAGTTCAAGCACACTGAGCGGCTCATTGAGATGCTCTCCTCGCGCAGATCTTATTTATAAGAACAAATGAAATTATCTGTTTCTGGAGGGGACCAGAGAACCATGCTAGCGCGACAGGAGGTACGCCGGGGGACGGTTAGGAGGTAACCCGCCCCCTGTGGGGGGAGGGGCGTCAGGGGGTACACCACTGTTCTGCGGACCGGAAACTTTTGTTTTGCGTGTCAAAGGTTTCGTAAGGCAGCCGTTAGACTCTTGGTGAAGCCTAGGGGGTTGGGGTGGGTGAGCAAGGGGGATGAGAGAAAAATCGTACACCCCCCCCCCCCGACCTCAGGGGACGGTCAGGAGGTAGCAGGGGGCGAGTGTACCTCCTGACCGTCCCCTGAGAACCATCTATCTCCAGCCCGAAGGATCTCGTGTCCGCCGCATGATTCACCATAAAGGATAAAGGATAAAGGACGGCATTACTCAATCCCTTCTGGGATGCGCCAGCGCATTCTACTTCTTCGGGATGTCGTGGAGGCGAGTTGAATGCGTACATATTTGGCCAGACAATGACTTGCGGTGGCCAGCCGATGAACAAGTCAGCGCTCTATTCTTCCCAGACGAGTCTGCCACCAATTCACCGAACCCGGAGGGATGAAAGGCCCGAACCAGAACAGAAACCTGGTATCGGGTGCACACGATAGCTGGCTACACGCGCCCTACGGTTCACCATATATTCGTGAATTGACTAAATTAGTGTGATTTATTTTCATGTTTCTCTCCGTATGAAAGGCTGCCAGACGAGAGCCCCCTCCCCAGCCTCCCTCCCCCCTCAGATCGCATAGTGCCGCATTCCAGCCCGTGTTTTCTGCCCTTTCTGATGCCCTAGCATTGTTTCTTCAATAACACTCAAAAATCATGGAATTCCCCATGGACGCTGTCACATTTCGTAGTCTTCCATCGCGCCGGTAGTTTTTTCGATACTTTCTCTACAATTTAAAGGTGCGTTTTCGTTCTACAGTTCTAACGGAATGATTTTTGGCGACAATTTGTTTTGTCCTACTGCCCTTTCCTTTATGTAAAATTAATTCACAGAGACTGTTCGGTCACGCTCTCAAAACACATGCCCATACGTCAGTAGTCCTCTGTGAAAGGGCAACTATAACAGTTATTTGGGGAGAACTTGAAAACCTAGAATACAGACGCGTGAAACTAAACGCAATAGGAATTTCAGACTCGCGGAAAAGATCTATTTTACCTCTGAAATGAAACCAAGGTTAGCCCTGATCAGGTTTGAATCTGCTGGCACTGAGTCACCGTCATGGGCTTTGGACTCAGTTCCTGTCCTCTACGCTAGGGTCTTCCTCCAATCTGGAATTCGATACGATCACAAGCAAAACATTCCTGCAGTAGATAATAATTCGGCTAATAATTCCCCATTTCACAGGGGCGCGTTTAGCGCAATTGGAGAAGCGATGGCTGTCTCTTGCGCCCCATATCGATCCAGGGTTCGGGTCGTGCACAGGTCAACTAAATGATAAACGACTTGACGCTTATGTATAAACTCACTACGAATGAGCTTTCCCTAAACTTAGCTGATTTTTTTGACCCATCAGCCACCATCGGTACCAGTAGAGGACACGCATACCGAGTAAGACCTTTTAAACCTCGTACTAAGGCTTTCGAAGAGAGCTTCCTTGGTAGAGTTGCTTCTCGTTGGAATTAGTTGGATCTTTCGTTCTTTGTATACAATAAATCACAATTGTTTCGATTGCTTCTCATGTCGCGTTTTAAAAATTTTAGCTAACTCACCGGACCCATAGTGCAAAAGGCAATCTGGTCCCTGGTCGTAGTCGGTTAACTGTGGGTTGTGTCGTGGTGCTGCCTGGACCGCAGAGGGCGGTTTTTTTTTCATATCATCTTCTTCCTTGTCCTCTCACTTAGTTTATGGATGCGATTTCAGCTTCTTCAGTGCGATTTCTCCATCGCGGCTCGTCCGTCCGGTGTCCTCTCTCTGTTGAATGGATTCATGTGTATATGTACAACTTATGCGTCAACGTCGTGTTCAGTTGTTGTTCTCTGATGTAGTGATGCCCTCTTTTAAGCTCACCCTAAATCTACCATTTTCATTTCTGACAGGTCTGGGGTTCCTCCCTTGGACGCGATGAAATCCAAATTTATCGATTCATTCTAGCAGCTGGACCTCTTCAATTCTCAGTGGGACCGATTCACTTGGCGTACTATTACATAAAGGATAAAGGACGGCGTTACTCAATCCTCTCTGGGATGCGCCAGCGCATTCTACTTCTACGGGATGTCGTGGAGGCGACACGAATGCGTATTTGGCCATACAATGACTTGCGGTGGCCAGCCGATGAACAAGTCAGCGCTTTATCCTTCCTAGACACTTCTGGTACTAATTCACCGACCCCGGAGGGATGGGAGGCTTGGTTGGCCTGGGTGGGAAATCCGAACCAGGAACCTGGTATCGTGTGCACGCGACTGTCGCGCCTCCGCCGACTGCGCTTTTCGCGCCCACTATTACATAGCCACCTTAATTTGTCGATGGTCCAGTTGTGTGGCCTGGAACCTCCTAACGGTAGTGCCAAGGGTTTCCTCTCGTCATTTTGAAGGGCCCCATATACATATACCTATGCAGGGCCTGCCTTGGCTCCCAGTTCGCAGTAGTATCTTGGCCAGCCTCACTGTGATTATAAATTTCTGGATGCCTCTTCTACCCACTGCTTCCTTTTTACCGGTCCATTCCTGCTAGCTTTCTCTTTTCATTTCACTCGTGATCAAGGAGAAATCCTGACCTTTTCATCACCTTGAGTGCTCCTTCATTCCTTCCCGATTTCAGTTCATTTCGTTCTCATTCATTGTTAATTCTATTCTCTACGTTTTTATACGCTCTTGATTGGATTTTCAAGTAACAAGAAATCGCCCGATCGCCGTTGCCGTCCCTTCCCCTGCAGATGCCTCTTCTACCCACTACCTATTTGTTACTGATCCCCTCCTGCTAGCCTTTTCTTATTTTTTCTTTTCATTCGTTATCAAGAAGGATTCCTGGCCTTTTCAGCACTTTCAGCAATTTGAGCCATTTGTCAAATTTCTCAGTTCATTACGTTCAATCTCTGTTGTTGTTGATTCTGTTCCCTATGTTTTTCTAAGCTCTGATTGGATTAGCTTCAATAAATAAATAAACAAATAAACTAAGACTTCTCTTGCCTGCTTCCTTCCACCGCAGCCCATTGTATAGGCACGTACGCATTCAAAGGGCTTCCACTATGTCATTTAGAAGTAAAACGCGTGGCGCATGCCACGAAAGGATCCATTGGCGATGAATGTTTTCCCTTATCCTTTATTCTATTTCGCAAAAGCCCTTTTACAAGCCTATACTTTCTAAACGAAGGATACTTCAAAATACAGGTAAACGCGAACTGTAAGCCACTAACGATGAGGATTTTGAAAACACAAAAACTACCAATCAAAACCTAACTGGAGCTGTCCAGCCGGAGAGAAAAAGGAAGGCTTCCGCAAGCATACTCTCGCTCCCCCCCCCCCACCTTTCCCTCTCCTCCATCCGTTCGCACCTTTCATGACTGCCTGCCTTCACCCTCGATTGGCGACACGAACACTCTTGTTAATGTCATTTAAAGGGATTTTCGTCATTTTTTCATCGCGCCTTGTTCCTCTCGTCGCAGAATCGACCAGCCGTCGAGCGTTTTCTGTCGACAAAAAATCGGAAAAGGTGTTCAAAAAATTTGCCGACGCAAGGTTCGGCATTCAAGTGCTATTATATGCATGAAGATTATGGAAGTAGCTTCTTAAATAGGCTACAAAAAAATTGCCCGCCTTTGGACGTTGCCCTGAGTCTCATTTCTAGTCGTTCTCTATAAAGCCATGGTCATTCAGCCTTATGGGGTTGGCCTTCTGTCTCTGGAAGGAGAAGGCCTCTATAGTTCCGATCTTCTCGACGTTTGTCAGAAACATTGTCGCATCTGCCAAGTTGTCGGAAATTATGTGGGCCGGCCATGTAATGCGCTTCGCAGATACCCGCTGGACGAGAGCCGCCACCGACTGGATTCCGCGAGTGTCAGGAGAACACTGGAACCCCCACCGGACTTCTTCGTGAAGGCCCGGAACGAACGATATCACCCGCTTTATGTCTTTCGAGCGAGGAGGATCCACTTGAGCGCTCTGGCACGCGACAAGGACGAATGGAGATGCCTTCTCGAGCATCTCGGTGATCAAAGGGACAACAGGTAATGCAGGCGATGGGGTTGACCAGCTGCTTAGTTCGCTTCGTCAAGTCACGCAGCGAGGACATCGAAGAGAATCGTTTAAGATGTTTCTTCTGATAGCTTAACTCCTTCGAAACCACACGTGCCAGTGTCAAAGTGTCTCCTTCCTAACCACAAATTTGACGAGCCATCACCGAAATCCAAGTCCTGCTGAAAAGCTCAGAATCACATGAACACCGCTCAGGATATATTCGGGACACAATGATAGGGAAAATGCTACCGACTTTCTCCACGAAAAGTCTCTGAGTGGCATGACACTGGTATGTGCCAAACAATGTTGTAGGCTGCCAGTTTATTGGGCAAAAGCTGGGCACAGACGTTATATTTTCACATTTTTGCCTTGCATTTTTCACACTGTTTTTTTTTTGCTCTTTCAGCTGCTTCCACAGATCATTTCTATTAATATAAGAAACAAACTCAGGACTACTCTTCGGCGAAGCACATACCAGTCCTTTACTTGACGTTGTGGGACTTCCTTATATGGCCAATCATAAATACCTTCCTTGTTTATTTTTGTTGACTTATTGTTGTTTAGCCAATCATACATACCTTTCTTGTTAATTTTTGTTTACTTATTGTTGTTTGGCTGTTATAAACACGAAGCGTTCGACTACACGTTGCGAGTCTCCGAGTTCGGCAAAAATTTACCGGCAACTTTAGGGTCACTGTAAAACTAAGAGCGACACCAAGCACAGGATTCATTGAAACCCTCCAACGACCTCGCTGTTTGCTCCACAAGTAAAGTTCTTAAGGGTTGAACTCATCTCGAACGTGAAAGGCAAGCTATGTCGAACACAATCAATTCTTCAAACAGGCAAGGGCGAGGCACCACGCTGGGTATGCCAGTACTCTTCGATTATGAGTCACTTAGCCTAGCTCTATCCATAAAAGAATGAAAAAATTTCCAGCGATTACAAGTGTTTTCCGTGCAAACGTTTCAAGAATCACATCTCAAACGAGAGAACAGAAGGCAAGGATCATGAGAAGCGGGTTCCCGGATTTCGGATAAATATGTAGATGATTTAGGCAGAGGCAGAATTGGCATTCGAGAATTTTGTGTAGCATCTTAACAATGGCTTAGCCATTACATGCCTCAATTTCGACGCATGATAATCCTATTAGATGCTATCTGTTGAATGAACTATCCCACTTTTTACTTAGTTATCATTGGTCTCCGTGTAAATGATAAGGGATTTTGGAGCACTCTAACATCGAGGTACATCGCCTGACCACGAACGCACGTGGCGCGATGTCGGCGACGCGTCTTCTGAATCCGGTCCTGAGGCCTGCTCCTCCCTATCGGACTGCTCTTTCTTGTTCTTCTGTTCCCTTGCTCGTCCATTTGGCTGGCTCCCTTTTGCTGGTCCCACCTCCTGATCACTTTGCTCGTTCCGCTACTGAAACTTCCTCCCCTCAATGGTTCTTTCTTACTGCATCCGCCGTCCTGGACCCCGCACGATTGTAGTACGACGTCAGTGACACGCCTTCTGAACCCGAAAGCCTGCTGCACGACACTGAAGAAACGTCTTCTGAACTAGGACGCCTGATGCACGACGTCTTTGAAAGGCTGCAGACAGGCGCACGGACAGACGTTTCGAATATTCAACAAAAAACTGCAGTTTTCGAATATATTAAGTTCGAATATTTGAATATGTTCAAACTACAATTGCACTGGATTGCGTAGTGCATTGTCTTTGTGTATTTGTTGCCTTTCAATTTTGCAGTCGTTGTCAGAGTGAAGTGGGATAGATCCCTTCACACTGAAATACATCCTCGACTTTTCTATGTAGCAGTAATTCTCTTATGAGCTTCCAAAGCATAATCCGGATAATAACCATTTCCATCGACCCGAAATTCAGACGACTCAAAGGCGAATGAAACCCATCCGAGATCCGAAAATTGTCCAGCCCGGCTCGACAAGTTGTAGACCCATGCTCTTTAGTTGGTATTATCTATCCAAACAAACATTTTATTCTCATCTTCGTTTTCATTTTCTCACTTCAACTCCGACACACCATAAGGCGTCTCTGGTGCTTACCCACTTCGCAGAGCCGTATGGTCTTGAGGGCATGCTTTTTCACATCTGGACAAGTTCAGCTACAAGAGAAGCTTATACACTGTACGATAAAGCCGATGTCGATTCGAATAATTCAAATTCGTCATTATTTCAACCCCGGTCATGACGATAGTGATATTTTCAAATGATCTTGGAGTAATTCAGATAAGAGCGATTTTGGCCAGAAACGATTTTCGGATGATTCCGATGACTGACTTCTCCTCGAATCGGTATCCGATCCGGATAGGATATCAGACTTTTCATCAAAACCACTTATATGCATCACCGCAAAATCTGAGATTTTCGAAAATGTCATAACAAAATCAACGTGGCGCATTTTTCCGATGTTCAGAAAAGGCCCTGTGCATCGATTTGGTGTCGGATCTAGCCTAAAGCCTACTCACGGAGTAAAAAGACTAGCTATCACTAAGCATCAATCTTTGTTTGATGTCCTCGACGACAACGTAATTCTAGGATTATTCGGTCTCGAAAGTTGCACTTCCTCCTTCACACCAGACAACGCGGAAACGGATGTTGAACCGCGTAACCTCGTTTGTACCATTCTCACCCCGAACTGGTCACTTTTCAAGTCATGGACACTTTTCACGTCAAATCGGATGCTCTTCTAGGCTAACCTAAGACCTTTGAAATCAAAGCGCATCCTTCCGAATCGAAGTCAAATAATGGTTTATAGCCTGTTTTAAAGAGTAAGAAGATGGCAATTTTTTAGCGCTAGAAGAAGGGATTGCGCCATGCCCTCGTTCAAAGTCCAAAATGTTGCGATTTTTATTTGATTGATAGCAAAATTGTTGCTTGCATATAGCATTTCACTTGTAAACTGTACAGCAAAACGTCTGTAAAGAACACACATGTCCTCACTCTGATATTTCATGTAAGCAGCATTTCAACTCAATCAAACAAAAATCGTGATGCGCTTTTCGAGCGCATGGCGCAATCTAATCTTCCAGAGCACTAAATGGTTGTTGCATTATTGTGCTTCAAAACCAAATTCAATTTATTATTTTTCTCTAAGAATGAAAATTTTATTTAAAAAATATAAAACACATTTGAACAGCCGAACTTAAAAAAATTCAAAAAAAGTTATACAAATTTTCCTTGAACAAGAAATTATTCTAACCATCTTGGAGAGTCTGTAGTTTAAACTGTAAGACACCCCTTTAGATTTGGAAGATGTGCCGTTTGATCCCAAAATTCCTGGGCCAACTTAGTGTTCAATTTGACGTGAATAGTGTCCAATTCGAGGTGAAAACGGTTTACATTGTCCAGTGCCGACGCTATTTTACGTGGTTTACCACCTTCATAGTCCTCAGCATGCCCGACAGGAGTTTCGTCTTAAAATGGTTCGGAAGCGCTCTGTTGCAAAGAGAGTCTATTTACCGATGACACTTGAGGGGTTTTGAACCACCCCGTAAGACCGCCTTCGGTCGCCCTGCATACGCTTCAGACACCGGCTGCAAGCAACTGACTGGATTTTTCCCTCTCATTGTTTTATCGAATGCAGGGGCCAGGATGTTCGGCTATTTGGGGTGCTTATAATGAATCTGGTAACCGTTCCTCATATTCTTTATTTGGGAACCAAACTTGTCACATTCCCACCTTCAAACACTTCAACGGATATAAATTGCAGTTATTACCAGACATTTGGACAAAAACGTGGTGAATGTAGGACCATGATTTACAAGAAAACTACCATTGATGGGAGTCGAACCCTCGTTCTGATTTGCATGAACGAACAGCGCTGTGTTAGTCGAAGCTGAGAAGCATTCACTTGATAAACTTTGACAAAACTCGCTCGGAAGATGCACTTAACAGTACTGCTCCCCATTCTTGTGTCTATTAGGGCTCGATGGTGATGTCTTTTACCTGCGTTGTTCAACTCTTCCATGCCACTCATGGTCCTGGACTGGTTAGGCGCCAGCTATCCTTTTAAATGGAATCAGTTCCAAATCTATATCCAAAATTATTCAGAATCTCGCAGTTCAAGACTCAATGCCACAACAATCGAATAGAATTAGATAGAGTCAGGTGCATAACATACCCAAAAATCACTCTGAAATGAAATGCTTGCCAGCAACCCCCTTCCTTAGCTTCAGTGCTTGAAAGCACACATAAGATTCCCCTTGGTCGCTCAGAAATACTCTCTCAGAAGCTTCTCGTGAGAAACTCGGCAGACCTTATCCCTGCCATTGTGTTCTTGAATGCGGTTGGAGCGGTGCTGATATGATTGTGAACCTGCTCCTGTCATTCCTCCACGGTGATGACGTATCAATTTAGCGGTAACCGCGCATGGTAATCTTCAGACGAACAACCGCCTCACACACTCCACATCAATACCTGAGACCATATTCATCGACAATTAAACCCGTAGGTATAAGGAATAGAGATAAGAGAAGAGTCAGGCAGAGATAAGGCAAGAGTCAGAGACGCAGGCTTCATCGTGGGTATCTCTACCCCTTATACTCGCGGATTAGTCGTTGATGAACCCGGTCCCTGGACTCGACGAACAAACTCATTTATATAGCAGCAGGAGTAGATAGATACATATTGGTTGATATTTCAAGCCGCTTTCCCATTGTAATAAAGGAAATAAGGCCCCCTCGTCCTATTGGCTTGGCGTATCCACTCCCAACTCCCTGGGCTTCCTCGAGAGTCCAGCGGATGCGTTGCGTTAAACATCATGTTGCGTGTGTTTCCATTTCAAACATTATTTAAACGTGTGTAAGGTCTATCCCCCTTCTAGAATTGCACCGAAAGAAGAAATGAAGAAGAACCGCTGTGACCAAAGCGTTGTATTGGCCTGCTATGACTCCGTGCGGCCCGGTATATTCCGTACCCTTTTGAGATTCTCAAAGGAATATGTCGGTAAATTGGCCTACCACGCCCAATCGAAGTTCCCAGATGGGTTTCCCCGGTCCGGTTGGTGGACTGTGCAGCCCTAAACTCAGGAAGTAGACCTTGCACCGACAGATCTTGTACTTAGAAAGCAGATTTTGCGCTTAAAAGGCCGTCCTCTTTCCATAAGCTTCAACTCGGTCGATCTGTCGCTCTACAGTACTCCTTCAAAGCTCTTCAGGGAGAAACTCGGCATTGCTTATCCCTCTCATTCTGTTTTCGCATACATTCGGCTTGAGCGGCGTTGACATAATTGTGAGCCATTTTCGGATATTCTATTCGGATATCACGATCAGAAACATTCAAAAATCCAAGGCAAGCGAAATTGCCCTATCGAATCATCCAAAAATTCGGCGTCTTCAAAACTAGCGTTATCCGAATCATCCAATTATCCGAAGATTCTCGGTCGGGTCGAATGTATTAGGTTGATCGAAAAGTCTTGGGACACTAGCACAACAATATTAAAATTTGTACCTATTTGCTAAAACAAAAGCTCAGTTCACGATATATTCCCCATTCAAGTCTAAGGTCCTGCCCCATCTTTCAGGCAACCTTTCAATTCCTTTCCGCCGGAAATCCGAGGGCTGTGAGGAAAAGAATTCAGAAACTTCTATTTTCAGTTGACGCCGATCATCGTCGTCTGTACCTCGAAGATGCTGCTTCAGAGCTCTGAACAGGTGGCAGTCAGAAGGAGCGAGGTCTGGAGAGTACGGTGGATGAGGCAGAACTTCCCAGCCTAACTCCTGGATTTTCTCGCGACTCACCTTTGCGGCATGAGGACGCGCGTTGTCGTGTAGCAGGTAGACATTTTCCCGTTCTGGACGTTTTTGGCGCATGGCGTCGGCCAAGCTCTGGACCTAGGTAGTTAGACAGATGCTGTGACTCTGGCTTCACTATTCAGCAACTCCCAGTAAAGCATGACTTCTGAGTCCAACATAGGGTCGTCCGGAACGAGGTCGATCTTCGAGAGAGATATCTCCAGCCTTAAGGCGCTGATACCAACGAGCCATTGTGGAATAGTGAATGACTTCCTCCTTGAATGCAGCGCAGATGTGGGAGGCTGCAGTCCTTGCGTAATGGCCTTGCAGAAATTCGTAGTAGACGATAGGACGTAGCATGCTGCAGCTTATCGTTGACATTGCTGCTGTATTCGTACTCGACGATGCCTGAGGAAGCTTCGAGAATGTAGAACATAAAACATAGAACTAGAAATGTACTGCGACGTCACCACACAAGATCAATGCTGTAAGAGCTTTAACAAATTTAACAGACAGACAGTAGCGTAAAGTGTCGCAAGACTTCTCGATCAACCCAATATAGTATGTACTCAGTGGATATTCGCATTGTTAGGAAGGCACATGTATGCCAAATTACATCAGAAATGGCCTAGCTCAGTTCACCACAGGACTAGAACCAATGCTGCTAAAATTATTAATTTCTTAGAGCGAAAACACATTGGGCTTTACTCCATGACCAACTCCCGAGTCTATTTGTGCCGATATTCTAAGCCACTTTCTTATTGTAATAAAAGAGAGAAGGAATAAAGAAGAGCCGCCGCGGCCGAGGTATTGTATTAGTGGATTTTGGGGCGTTTGGGTGCCGGCGGGCCGTCTGTTATTATTCAAATCCGATATATTCTACACTCTTCAGGGATTCTTGGAGATACATGTCGGAAGACTGGCCTACCACGCCAAACCGAGGCCCCCAAATGGGTTCTCCCCACTCAGGTAGTGGACTGTGATGTCCCAAACTCAGGACGTGGCGCTTGCGCCGACACGTCGCCAGAGTCCTTTTTCGAACTTAAAAGGCCGTCCTCTTCCCACAAGCTTCGAATTGGTCACTCTGAAATACTCTTTCGAAGCTTTTCGTGCAGAAACTCGACATCCTCTATGTTTTTCGTATACACCGGGCTTGAGCGGTGTTGACATAATTGTGAATCCGTCAACATGAGTGACGACCTATCGACCCTGCTAAAATAAAAGAGTTGGTCCGTCTGTCAGTGTGTGTGTTTGTGTGCCACAAACCTGTGTAAATCAGTAAAACTCGTCGAACCTGTGAAGGAACCAGCAGGTACATGTAAAACCTGTCAGAATGACCTCACGTGCAATCAATGAAAATGGACGAAAGCAGGTGGAAAATGGTAACTGAAAAAAGAATGGAGGGATTTGACCGGACGACTAATATCGATCGATATTATCGATTTTCCGCCTGACTTATCGGTTTTCATCCAGATTTGTTCTGTTGGAGTAGCAGTCACGCGACTATGAGGGCCGATCAATCGCCTTCACAGCAGGTTAGAGGGTTCAGTCGGGCGACCTATATCGATCGATGGTATCGATTTTTCGATCGCAGTTGCGGGTTTCGGCTCAGATTTAGTCCATTCACGCGACCGTTTCTTCGGAAGAACTACTACCGCTCACTGGAATTACTCCAGTATGATGGCGTTCAGGCAGGATCTACAGCAACTCATCTGTATCGACCAATTGAACAAAATCTGTCGACTTCATCAACTTTTCAGCAGATTGGACCCCGGAGTGGGAATTGCAAGAATGGACGGTGGACAAGCCTCACATCAACTGTTTTGAGGACCTTACCTTACGCTATCCCATGTAAGAGCGAGCCCAGACTTTCCTTTCCATAGAGTCAAAAGGTCAATAATCCTAGTTTTGTCTTCAGAGCCTCAAGCAGACGTTTGGCGGCGGGTAGGTAGCTGAACGTCCGGTTTAGTGATAACGCGTATGATAATCTTCGGACGAACAACTGGCTCTCATACTCCGCATCATTACCTGTGGCCGTATGCTCGTCTACCCAGAGTCTCCCGATTGGGGATTGGGGCGTAATAAGATATGCTGATATTGACTGGATTTATCCGAACGGGGAACACAAGCATACGGCCTCTGAACGGCGATGAACAACCTCACGATCAGTTATATAGTAGTAGACAGACACATATTGGCAGATGTTTCAAGCCGCTTTCTGATCGCAATAAAAGAAGGAAGAAATAAAGAAGAACCGCCGCGGCCAAGGTGTTGTACTGGTCTAGCATGACTCAATCCGGTGGGATACATTCCGCACTCCTCCGCGGTTTTCAGAGGAATATGTCGGAAAATTGGCCTACAACACCCCACCACAACTCCCAATGGGTTCCCCGCTCCATGTGGTGGACCGTGCGGCCCCAAACACAGGACGAGGCCCTCGCGCCGACAGATCGTCGCCAGAGTTCGGGGTGTTTTGCGGCCATTTACACTGTGACGAATGGGACGAGAGAGGTGTGGCGGCCCGGCGGGCAGGGACGCAGACGCAACAACAATCGGGGGCAGAGCCGCACGGCGAGGGTCGGCGCGAAAGAGCGCGCGTTCGCGGAGACGCAGCGGGGGCGGCGCCGGACCGCGAGAGGCCGCGCCTCGGTCGGAGAGCGCCGACGGCGAGAGAGGGCGCGCCGTCGCCGGCAGACGACGAGCGCGCGGCGAGGGGGCGTGCGGCGCGCGGAGGCGCCAGACGGGGGGCGTGGCGACGCGGGGCGTGCGGCGCGGCGGGCGGTCCGTCAGTCGCCCCACCCCCGATGGCCGAGCCGCCCCTCCTTCCGAAGCCACCCGGCCAGCAGGCACCCGCTAAGGTAACGCCGACTAGGACGTCTTCTGGAGTGCGTCGGACGACGTGCGCTCCGCAGCTGACAGCTGAGAAGCACCACGGACAGCACCAGCGATACCGTTCTTGTTTAGGTGATCCTGATCCCGCATGCCGCCCAACAACCAACCCAGCAGGTCTACCTGCTTCAGCCGAACACCGGTCAGCAACAGGTGAGCCGTCGGCGATCTCCGGATTGATTCGCGTGCATCGATTTCCGCCATAAGATGTCTACTTTCGTATTGATTAACTCAACGGTGCGCTAATGCGTTTGCCGCTGTGAAATATGGGTTCAATCAACGGCAGCCACGCTATCGTTCACTTAATCGAGTGCAGTTTGCGTGCACGCCTACACGATGCGGACTGGAAAAGGCTCTCTGGGTTTCCAGAGAAAAATGCCAATTAGACTACAACTTCGTTGTTAGCGTTGTTAGTGGCAAATTGCCAAAGCTAGTTTTTCGACACTTTGGTATGCCGACTTTGAGTAGCTGGTAGTGGCCTAGTTTGAGTTGATTGCTACACTAAGGCCAGGAAACGTTCTAAAAATAGCAGCTTTTGTTGGGAGTAATCCGACTTTGGCCCTCAATCGGAAATGACCATCGAACTTGCGAAATTTAATGCTGGGCGGTAAATGGTTACGTCAGAAATTTTTGTGCTACTTCGTGAAAGGGTTAAATATTTCACAAAATCATTTCATCTGAAATCATTTCCCTGAATTTCATCTGAATGACAGTCAATAAAATTATCAGAACACCTCATAGATCGAACTGGTCGCATTAGTTCTGACTTTATATTTTATTCTTACTCAAAAGCGTCTTCAAAACAAGGTATTGTATAGAGGTAATAACACTGAAAGCAGTGTGAACACAGCTGAACGATGAAAAAATGGCGACCATCCATCGGTTGGAAATCGTTAGTCGTACCTTTCGGCAATCCAGAATCCCAATGCTGTAAATATCTGATACGGTGAAGACTTTTGATTAAACTGGCTTGTAAGGCAAATTAATGAGAAAAGGTTGAAGACGCTCAAAAGCCCGTCCAAAATAGGTGTTTCGTCGAGATTCATTTTCAATCTGTGATTCATCTATTGCTCTTAAGCTCAATATGGTTAAAAATGTTATTATTTAAAAATCTAGAATAGTGTCGGGATCGCTTTGTTTTTGTTTCAAGGCACTAAAAATACAACATGGAAAACTTTTTTGTACATCACCAAATTTCACACTAGTCTCCAACAGGTCATCTGAAGCAGGGGTGGACGCTACGTACTGGTTGTTAAATATTTTTCACGAATTCTTTTTTTTGCCAATTTGACGTTAAATCGTCAAATTGCCTAAAAAGGTGCAGATTGCTGCTTACCACTTTTTGGAACGAATAATCGATTTATATACCGTTTCCATGTCAAACTGGTCCTTTTCAAAACAAGCTCAATGCTTTCCAAATAATTAATAACGCCAGCTGGATTAGGTTTCTTTAGAAATATCGAGTGATTTTTTTATTCAAATGATTGCTTTGAAATTTATAGGTCACCTTACCCATAAAGTGAATACAGCTTCTGTGCTGTCATAAATTTCTGTTCCTCTGGCTGCAAAAATGGTAGACATAGACTTCATGTAAGCAGCGTTTATTAGTCAAATGAAAAAAAAAATTTAAAAAATGAAAATCGCAGGCTAGTGTGTAACTCAATGTCTTATTGTATAACACAATGAACCCTGGTTTTTTGATCCTCAAAATAAGCTAGCTTAATGGGTTTTTATACTCCTATTGCACCTCGCCCTTTTATTTTGCGTCGTCATTCGCCGACTACCCTATCCCTAAAACCTTACGAATTGAGTGTACTTTACACAAAGCAATTACTTTACGACAGAGTTTTGTGGCACGGCTGCCGCCGCCACTAAGGGGACGTCAACCACGCTTTCAGCGAGAGCAGCTACAGTGCGTTGCACTGCAACAGAATGCCGCGGAGAAAGACGGCGAAATATAGACGCGCTGATGGGCCGGTGCGAGTATGCACTGCGCCGACAACCATCACTTTTCCTTTAAATAAAAACTAAAAATCCCATAATTCTGGGAGACTGTATCCACTTTTTGGAACAGGAGGCTTACAAATTTTTTAAACAGAAGATTTGTTCCCATTTCCTTGGAAAGAGTCTAGTCAAATAATGGAACAGGGTTTGAGAGGTGTTTATTTTAATACAAACTATGTCCAGATTGACAAGACAGTGATACATTCTATTTCGATTCAACATCGTTCGTGGATTAGCCTAGATCTCCAGAGGTTTCCTCATCACATGAGAGCTCTTGTGCAAATTCAGGAGAGGGATGTCGAAGGATAGGGAGGGCAGCGCCACATTCAGGACCTCTCCTAAAGTCAGAGAACTCCTATTTCGTCCTAACAATTGTTTTAGTATTTTTAAGAATTAAATCATTTTTCTACTCTGGAAATTTTTTGCAAAAATTTACGTTCTTATAATACTAAAAATGAATACAGCAGATTTACCGGTAGATCCTCGATGTAATACAATTTCTAAAAAATGATACAAACTCCGCAAAATTTCTGAAAAATTGCGTTACATTGGTACGTTGGATCTTAGGGCCTGTTCATACTTCGCGACAGCAGAGACAAGAGCGATGAGAGCACGGCGTGCCCAGAACGCGGAGGTATGAACAGGCGACTAGGGCGACAGCAGCGACTGGAGCGACAGCGCCGGCGCTCGAGTATGAACACTTCGGCGGCGCGCGCTCGGTTTTAATCGGTATGCATGTTTTGCACGGGAGACGAGTCGCTCTTGTCGCTAAGTATGAACAGACCCTTAGCGAAAATGACGTCAATTAAAATCGTTAAATGTGTCCCCTCTTTATCTGAAGCTCCGGCTATAACCTCTTCAGGAGGCATTAAGCTTTTCGCTTATAACCTCTACGGGGGGCCATTGGCTGGCACCCTGCACATGCTGTACGGTAGCTTTATCGGTGCCATCAGAAGTCGGATGCCTTCCTATAACTATCCTCCACTTAGGGAATGTCAAAAAGAGAAAAGAACCTACCTTGTTACATCAGGCGAGGTTAACACTATCCATGCAAGGCGTAGTGTACCTTTAAACACGGGAGAATCAGTTTTTGTTCGTCGCTGCCCACAGGCCAGCTAAGCTACTACTTTCCATATAATTTCGTAAAGAAAGAGCTCTGATTTGGCCATCAAGTCCATCCACTTGATTCGCTCGAAGGTTTTGCGGACTAAAATCATGTGAAGTCCCGTCCGCTATAATGATGTAAAACAATGCAGAATAAATAAAGTAGCTATTTTTGACCTATTTGGCAAACTGTAGTCTAACTAGAATGGTCACGCAGGTGGTAACACTCGTGGAGCTGTGATGTAAAGCAAATAATGGCGAACGCATAGCTACGGTATATGTAAGCACGTGAAAAGCAGCGTTTGTTCAGCCCACTGCCTCATAAAACACTCCGATAGAGGGGCGCCTAACACGTGGAGTGATCAATGAAGTCCGAGTTCAAGCACTGAACCGCCGGAAGTTCAAGCTGATGAGGAGAATTAATTACCGTCCGCAGCGTGGTGTGTGACGGCGTAGTTGTTCTTGCTTTATTCAAAATGCAGAAGAACTGGGTCAGACGACATCTCGGAGCGTGAGATTCCTTTGACTATCGCACTGGTGGAACGGTCTTTCAGCTGGTTTCAACTTGTGGTTCGCTGCGGCTTGAGGTCTTTGTCGGAGGCAATGACGACGATTTTGGGAGGTGTGGCAGCAGCCGTATAAGACTGTGCTTCAACTGGGCTGGTAGAGATACTTACTTTAAGCCAGAAATAAATAAAGGACGAGGGATGGCGTTAATTAATCCTTTTGGGATGCGCCACTCCCTCTATTTCTACGGGATGTTGTGAAGGCGATTTTAGTACGTAATTGGTCACACAATCACTAACGGTGGCAGCCGATGGCCAAGTCAGCGCTTTATCCTTCCCAGACAAGTCTGGTACCAATTCATCGAACTCGAAAGGATGGAAGGTTTGGTTGGCCTGGGCGGAAATCCGAACCAGTAACCTGATATCGGGTGCACGCGACAGCCGGCACCTCTACGACTGCACTACAGACGCCCTGGAAATAATTAGGCTGCAGTAACTTTCGGTGAAATGAGCGAACGGGAGAGGGGGGGGGCATCAGTACTCAAAAAATACGACGTGTCGTGACATTTCCCACGTATAGGACGGTTAGTTGATCAGTGACTTACACGTACGTACGTGTCAGGTCGTGTACAATGTGGGAAATTCCACGTCACTATATCCAACTGCTACGCTCAAGGTGATCGAAATCCACGGGCTGCTCCTCCAAATAGCTTGGGCGACATGATATAGATGTAAAGCAAATGCTGCGCATTTAGGAGAGTGAACACTAGTGAATATCCGTTTCCTATCGTTGACGTGGTGTTCTTGGTTCGGATCTCGTCTAGAAAGCAATGCCTTCTATCCCTGAAAGTTCGCGAATCGATACTAGACTTGCCTGGGAAGGGTGGAATGTTGACTTGTTCACAGCTCAGCCGCTTGGATAGCTCAGAATTGTGCTCGAATTGTCTGTAGCTTATTTATTTATTCAAGACATAGAACAAGAATCTAACGCAGTCGCGCAAGAATAACAGAAGAGCATAATTATAATAATATCCCAAACATGTAAAATTCGTGGCGCATCCTAAACAGGAATTGATTAACACCATTCTCTATCACTCATCTTTTATTACATATGAAGCTACGTTAAAGCTCAGAATTCAAGTTTTCAAGCTCACTTCATAGAACGTTAGTCAGTGAATAACGACCTTATCTGATGTGCAGTAGTGCCGAACTTTCAGAAGGGTGGTGCTGTTCGGTTCTGTTGTTCGCCACGTGTTCAAATATTTGTGCTCTCTGACGACGGTGCTCGGCATTTTTTCCAGTGAGGTGTCTCATGACGTAAACGACTAGCACGCTATTGTTTGCTGGAGAATTTGTGAAAAACAGTGGAGGGAAAGAGCAGTGATGGTGTTTGGAGTTGTTGTGCGCACTTGAGTGGAGACGACCAGGAAGTAGAAAGTGATAATCACCACTGCTGATTAAACAAGGACAAAAAAGAAGACAATTAGAAGTGGAAATTTAGAAAAACAGAAGTGTCCACCTTGATTTTTCTCCGCAAAGCCCAAAGAATTTTTCCGAAAATCTACGCTAAAAATAATCATTAAGCCCAGCCGCAGGAAATCTTAGCCTGTTTTGGATGGTTTAGAACTGCCAGGTAAGGAGGACATATATGGTGGATCCCCTATCTAGACTTCCACGAAATTAGAACTTCAAGGATCGTCAGGATCGCTTAAATAGAATTTAGATAAAAGAAGGAAATGGTCCATGTTGTCACTACCTTAGTTCGAACCTTCGTTTTATGCTCCGTCCGTAGCTCTTCATTGTGGAATAAAGCATAAAGGACGGCGTTATTCAATCACTTCGGGATGCGCCACGCATGCCATTTCTACGGGATATCCTGGAGGCGATTTGAATGCGTATTTAGCCATACAATGATGAAAACGGCCGATGACCATTACACGAAAATGGTGTCTCCCACCTGATTTTGGGGTGGCTTATTCATAGTCCTGTTCAAACGATGTTGATCTCGTGGGGTTGCTAGTGTGGGCTGGCTTCGATGTTATTCAAATAAGGGTTGCCGAATATAGATGGTCTGTGTTTTCAGCTCACATTCATCCCGGTGCAACTACCGGCCGAAACGCAAAAGAAACAGATGACCATGTTGAGTCCGATGCAGCCGACAAGCAGCAATAACACACATATCCAGGTACGTATCGAGTCAGACACTTGTAAACCGTTAGCTAGAACAACTAGAGAAGACTGGCTTAGGGCATTGGTCTCCAGCGTTGACGCAACAAGTTAACCATTATTTACTTGGGAATTGGCGACTGTCATAGTGGCTCAAAGGCTTGATGGTGGAGAAAAGCCTGGAGTGGAGGTCCAGGAACCGTTATCCTCTCATTATCTCAATAAGTGGTTGTATGGCAGCTCTCCGTGGAGCCACGAAATTGCAATTTTTGCATAGTTGTACCTTACTGATAAAAAAGGTGACGCCATGGGGATTGTGAATTCTTCAGTACGTGAAGCCACATGTTGTATATGGGCGGCTAGATCAGTTCTCTGTATGAATAAGCTTGACACCCACCCCATCCAAGCTTTCGTACCCCCTGTCCGTTTAACTGCCAAGAAGCCTATGGCCATGTTCATACTTGAGCGACAAGAGCGACTGGGGCGACGGACGTAGTGTGGTGTATGTTATTAATTACATACTCCGTACTCCACGCTCCGTCGGTCGGCACAGTCGCCCTTGTCGCTCGAAGTAGGAGCAGGCCCTATGTCAAGCCCAACGCTACCGTTGAATGCCGCTTGTAAATGAGAGTGCATCAGATTGGTGTTGAAGTTTTTGTAAAATAGAATACGTAACATATTTCAAAAGAAGATCGCCACTGGTTTATATAATTTATTTTCATTCAGACTTTTAAAATGGAGACTTTGGACTCAGGACGTGCAGGAGGAACGCCAATTACGCAGGCACCGTCTCAACAGCGAATAACACTTGGTAAGGATGTCATAAGATGCTTGTACATCCATATGGATTATAGCGGTTTCTCTTGCGTTATGGATTAGGGAGGTCCTCATATAGCCCGGCATTTTGATTACAGTTCTTGAAGTTCAATTTATGTGTCCTTTTTATGGTATTAAAATTTTTCTGTTTTTTTTTCTAATTTCGGCATCGAATCAGATGAACTTTAATTACTAATTTTGTTGAGATACTATGTTGTCTTTCAAAATTAGGTGTAGAAATGTTGCTTTGCAAACACAATTATACAACCGTACAGTGCCGATCCTTGTTTGGGTCACTCCCGGCGGCAGGCTGAGTGAAGTAGTGCATTTTAAGAGGGTAGTAGCCGAAATTTCAAGTTGCCTTTAGCTCAACGGGATAATTATCCATGTGTTTCGGAGGAAAACTTTCCGCTTTTCAGGTAACCTCCACTTCCAACAAGATCCGAATGATCCTCAGAAGTGGATTATAACGAACGACTCCGCAGCAACGACGCCAGCCAGCCAGCCATCGAGTCATTCTCATAATCAATCGGCCAGAATGACTGGCGGAGGTGACTCGCCTAATATGATGGCCGGCGAGTACGAGATGGGGATAGACGATGTAATTTTTCGCGTTTAATATCGCCGTTGTTCGACAGCATCGCCCTTCCCGTTTTGTTTTTCTAATTGATATGGGTGGGCAGCACTACGGCTTGTTCATAATTTATGGCAGCCTTTTTCTAGAAATGTATAGGAGGCTTGCAAATCTCGCCCGACATATTTGCAATAGCTGCGGTTTCAGCACCTCCCAACGAGCATGTAGTTGGACATCGATTGCTTAGGGGGGTAGGCACACATCGTTCTAGTTAGCTGTGAACAGTGGGGAATGATATCAGGGTTAGGGTTTTTCCGTGTTGAAAAACGATGTCTTCCACTTCGGTGCTGAGAAACGAGCGCTATATTTAGCTCTCAAAACTAAGGTAATTCTTGATCATTGCCCAGCTCAATTCATTCATCTCAACGCAATTTCGAGGATTTCGAGACGTCTGAACCACACTTGAATCAATTGCTTATCCCATAGTATTGTAGAACTGATGTCAGTGACGCCTAGTGTTTGCTATAACGTTTGGGAGGGTGTTAGTTGCGGTCAAAATACAAGCGGGTCTCAAATCCGCTCTTATCTGTTATTCGAGTGCGGCACTGTTGCTATCCAACTACCTGTATTTGAAGTCAAATCCGAGACCGTTGGAGTGACCGGTTGACTTCACTTCACTGGTATCGAGATGAGCCAGCAACTGATATAATCATCCATTCGGTCGTGTTGAAACCCTTGACAGAAACTATCCAACTCATTTTGTTTGTGTCTTGCTGAGTCCTGTCGGATAGTAAATTGTGTCGGCTCGAATCTCGCCCGGCGCTAGAGTTTTGGTAGCAATTTGCTTAAAACAGTGTAGAATTTGACAGTCAGTTAAGACTTAAATAACATGGTCTGAAATTTGGGCACGCAGACACCAATTAGTGCAACGGGGGGGGGGGGGGGGGAGGCGCCGTCTCTGACATGAAGCTCGATTCGAGGTACTAGGATCGCATTCTACCCAACCCATAAATAAATCCAAGCAAGCTTTTCATCCCTCTGGGGACGGGGTGAGTTTTAAACAGACTAATACCAACATGTCTAAGAACAATAGAGCCGTCTTTCTTGGCTGGCTACCTAAAGTCATTTTGTAATGTACATTAGAATTGTTTCGGAGTTAGAAGAAGGTATAGCACATGCCAAGAAAGGAATTGATTAACACCGCAGTTCACGGTGAAATGAAAGTTACGCACATCAGTTCTACAATCTGCGTAGTCGTTTTCGCATGTGGAAAAGGCTTGTTTGAAAGAGTAATTACTTCGGGCGCGGGAAGTTGAGAGGGCTGCTATGGAGGCTAGACAGCGATCGGTCAGTCGGTGTTCAGCTGTTTCTTCTGGGATTTCCCTTTGCCAGCTTTTACACAGCTGGGTCCCTTATTTCATTCTCGGTCGAGGATAGTAAAATTAAGAGCTTCGAGCTTCCACTTTTGGTGAACTGCGCGCTTCCTTTTACAATTAGGATACCTGTGGTATTGTAACACAGACAAATAAACAGATTTCAGAGTCAGGTTCCAAAGCGATGTGCGTGCACGTGTCCAAATTGCCAGAACTCCAACACGCCGCGAACGTGAGTGCTTCAATCTAAGGTTACAACACCATCATTTAATGAAAACGGCAAAAAAATGCCTAATGTTTAGTGGTGACGGAAAGCAGCGACTTCACATCTGTCACATCTGCCAGAAGACCTACGGAAAAACGTCACATTTGAGGTGGGCGAGTTGGATAGCCCTCAATGATCGCCGAGAAAGATTGCTATTAGTGTTGTTGCTGAACGTGGCGCTTATCTTCAGGGCACATCTTCGCGGTCACGCCGGCAACAAACCCTTCGCCTGCGATTGGCAACATTGTACGAAACGTTTCACGAGGTTAGTAGCGGTTGAAGAAGTGATGTTTCCCAGTACAACTGTCAAGAGTGGAAGTCACACATTGCGGTATAGCTGGGGAGAAAGCTCATTTTCACAGTCCCCAGACCCGGATTCCCTGACCCGGCGATGTTTGGCTGATGAGATACCAGGCTGTCCAATAATTCCTGTCCGAAAATTTTCAAAATTCTATAATTTTCCTTAGAAGTGTTATAATATCAGGCAAGTGTAAAAACCTTCTAGAAGGTTCTCCAGAGTTCTACGCTAGGGGTATATAAGGCGCAGTCGCCGCGTCTAGCTACCAGTACAAGCTAAAATGGACCAAGGTCGAATTCGTACGTTGTTCGTGTACTACGAGTGGCTGCTGGGCAACGACACGGGCACCGCGGTCGCCAACATCTGTAGAGCGTGCAAGGAGGATGCAGTGTCCCAACGCACAGTCATGTGCTGGTTCAGTCGTTTCGAGAGCGGCGACACGAGCCTCGAGGACAGGGAACACCCGCTGAAGATCATGCTCTGCTGCTGGTGGGACGCCAGGGGCATGCTATACTTCGAGCTGCTCCCGCAAGGCAGGACGGTCACCGCCTCCATCTACACCGATCAGCTCGAGAAACTAGCCGCCGCCATCCGAGAAAAGCGTCCCCGACGGGCCTCGGTCCACCTGCTGCACGATAACGCGCCCCCACGTGGCGAAGGAGACCCAGCAGAAGTTGGCGACGCTCGGCTAGGAGACGGTTGCCCATCCGCCGTATTCCCCGGACCTCGCCCCCTCCGACTACGACTTGCTCCGCCCGCTGAAGCACCATTTGGCCGGAAGAAAATTCACCAACTACGACAACCTCAAATCCGACATCGCGGACTTCTTCGAGTCGCAGCCCTCGGAGTTCTGGGCGAAGGGCATCGGCGACCTGCCCATGATGGGCCACTGTTGTGGATAACTGTGGTGATTATATGTTGATTAGACTTGTTTTTCAATAAAGTTGAAAAAAATTAAAAATGGTGAAATTTTCGAACAAGAATTATTGGACAGCCTGGTATTTCAGTAGTATAGCGAAACAGTTTTGTCTCCCACACATTCATCTGTTAAGGTGTTACTTTCATTTTTGTTCCTTGTCAGTCGAAGTTTGGATAAAGGGGGCACGCTATTTCGAAGTCTCCTTTTTGTCGCTCTCGAGGGATCTTTTTGATACCATACCGCCTACCGAGATAAAAGAAAACCCTGCAGAAGAGTTCGCGTGTGAGCGCAGTGCTGCTGGCGGGGTGGCTACTGTTGCTAATCGTAAAACTCATTTAATCCAATCATAGAAAGAATGTGTCTGAAAGGGCATTCTTTTTCTCGTCGAAATGCCTGATGCGGAGGCTGCAAGTGTGTGTTTTCTCGAATCTTGTAAAGCTGAACATGCTTTTTCTACCTTGGAAACAAAAACCTAAAGGAAATACTATATCGTGTTGAATCGTACTCAGCTTTTCTTAAAGCAATGTTTGCACTAGTGCAAGTCGCGGCGGAGGAAAATACACCCTGCATATTTTCTGTAATTATGGCCGTTGCCGCAACAACCTTATCGTAAAACCTCTAATTGACCGTCTGATGGACGTTCATGTCTCTATTTCTGGTCGCAGAGGAAGTGTGAAGGCCGCTCCCCTGTCCATGCAAAATTCAATCCTGTTCCCCTAACGAAGAAGACTTGGTGGTAGTGGTGAAGTTTGAAGTTTCAAGGATGACGCTCTATTCTTCAAGTCGGAGGAGGCGCTGGTTATCGCACGCACCCAACACTACGTTCTTCGATCGGGTTTCCCGCCCAGTTAAACCAAGCCTTCCATCCCTCAGGACTCGGTTAATTAGTACCAGACCCGTCTAGAAAGGATAAAACCCTGGCCTACCAATCACTTAGAATACATGGTGCATCCGAAAGGGGTTGATTAACGCCGTCGTTTAACTTTTATCCTTCACATTTTTCGACAAGTTAAGTTATCTGTAAGGGATGAGAGAGGGAAATGAATCTTCTTCCGCCAACGCGGCGATTTGCACTGCTACCTTTTCAGAGGATAGTAACGTGGATTAGCAAAGCCTACCATCATTTTCAGGTCAGCACAAACTTGACGAGAGCCGTTCTTCATTACTCTGACTTTTAACGTCCACTAAAATTAAGACTGAAACTAAACCAACAGCGGCGAAACATTTCAAGGGAAGAAAGATGTTCAAAATAATCGTCGCGAAAATGTTTAGCATTTGTAAACTTGACATTTTACGAATAACAAAAGTATCGTGGTGTTCTAATTGTGGACTGGGTCACCTGCTCTTACCTTTGGTTATGATTCGCCGAAACTGCCTTTATCCGAGGATGACACCAGCTTCTCGGCTGCTTCCATCGAAGAAACTCCGAAACGTGAGCCGAATAAAGTGTGCTTAGCAATATTGGCTGCGTAGCTCTAACAGTCGAACTAATATTAAGTTATGATTATCCAAACCTGTCGCGCAGGCTCTTAAAGCTCTCTAGAAATCAACGGTAGACAGTTTAAGACTTATCTTCCTTTTTTGGCTGCTGCCGTGGTTCGTGTAGTATTTGCGAAAAGAAACATCAAAAACTTCTCTTATCAAGAACAGTCTTAACTGCCTTCTAAATGAACGATGAAGATGTAAAAGGCCCTGTGGTGGTAGTAAGGCAGAATTCTAGAATTCTCTCAATCCTCCTTTAAAAAATAGATCTCTTCACCGTGACGCAAGCTTTATCCAGGATCATCTCCTACGAGTGTGTCTGTTTCAGAAGCGACGAATTACAACGACATCGTCGCACACATACGGGAGAGAAGCGATTTGCGTGCGGCCACTGCGGCAAGAAGTTCATGCGTTCCGACCATCTCACAAAACACGAGCGAACGCACACCAGCAATCGAATGTCGATGAGTCAGCCGTTGCGAATGAATCACAACTGATCTGCGTCTTCGTCCCGCCGTCCGTCAACGCGTCGCGGCGGTAATTGTGATTTTGCGAACATTTGCGTCGTAGTGCCTTTCCTTCGTTACACGACATGCGCCGCCGCAAAGGACTGCTGTGAACGCTTCGCCATGCATTGACAGCAGCACTGCATTGTCTTTGAGTGGACGTGTGTGTGCCAGGCGAAATCCACCTCAGGTTAGCATCAGTAGATAACCTTGGTCCGTACTTACTCCCCAAAGTCGTATGTGTGCGCTCCGCTGTGAAATCTCGTTCAGAATATCGTACCCGTTAGTGATGCTAAGGAGGACGGTACGCTATTAAGCGTCCGTCGTCAAGTTCCAAAGAACAACACCCTGCACTTCTGAGGGCGATATATAAATATTACGTTTGAATAATTGCGTGTATTGCCGGTTTGGGTACTTGAATTAGGAATAATACTTGAAGGAACGGTTTCTGCTAGCTCGAGGACCTGCTAGGTTTACCTCAGCTATTCTGAATGGTGTAAAAGAATGCGTCTGGGAATTAATTGAATGTCAGTTTTTTGTGCCAAATCGATTAGGAAATACAGTAGTAAGTAGTGGTACCGTAATATGGTTACCTTTGTAATTCTCCTCTCGAACTCTGGCACCAAATTCCGTTTATGAACAAGAATGTACGTTGCCGGCAGCCTGTTTAGTGGAAGTGTTAGCTTCATTGCCCTAACTGATGCTTAGCTAAACAATCAAGTTGCAACTGTGCAACTATACCTCCCGGCTCCTGCAGAGTTTGTATCTATTACATTTACCCAGGCACAATCCTTCACTCTGGGAGTGGGATGCCGAACCACTCGTACTCAGCAGACGTGCGTGTAGGGCATCTCTTATGTGCACTCAAGATGTGGTCCCTTTACAGCAGTTGTGTCAAAATGACCCAGATTCTGAAGTTGCTTCCCTTATTCAGTGCTGAACTCAACCAAAACCATTTGTCTTATGCGCACAGGGCCGCTTCCCTACAAATACTGTGTAGATCATGTTCAGCGAACCCTCAATCCGTAGTTCTATGTTCTTGCTCCTTATTAGATATTGAGATTTGCAGGTACTTCAAAAGGTACGTGCTTCACAGTGTCTGGTAGGAGTAAAGCCAGGAGATGACAGTAATACATGTACCTTTCAGTGGGTAGTTGCAACGGTACTAGGCGGACTGGTGCCCGCTCCACACCGGCAAGGTATCATAAAATGGGTAGGTTAGATCAGCCAGACCCTGGAGTTCCGTTTCTTGCCTAGTTCTGTGCTGTCCTCCGTTAACTCGGAGGAGAGCGTGGTTTGTAGCGCAGTCGGAGAATGCGCAGGCTGTCGCGTGCACTCGATTCTAAATAGGTTCCTGGGTCAGATTTCTCTCCCGGACAAGTCAAGCCTGTCATCTCTCCTGAGTTGGTAAATTGGTATAAAGCTTGTCTGGGAAGATGGCACTGCTTATTCATCGGCTGACTGTCTGAAGTCACTGTATGAGCCAAATGCACTTTCAAATTGTCTCTACGACACCCCTTAGAAGTCGAATACGTGGCGCATCCTAGAAAGGATTGATCAACGCCGCCTTTTATCCTCTATTTGTCGTCCTTCTAAGGGTGGGAATGGTACGGATAATAGTCTGTTTCCTTTTCTGGTTTTCTTATGGCAGGAACTGCGCGGCTGGGCCAGTGGCTATGTATGGGCAAAGCTTATGAAGTAGATAGCATCAAACGTTGGAGGTAAACTATCGAAAGAAGCAAAAATACAGTGCAGAGAAAAGTAGAAGGAACCGGCAAGGGCGTGGATGTCACCAGCTCGCATCTGCGATTCCTGATAACTAATGTCCTCTAACGAACGTCAGTGTTCTGCACGAAAAAACTCGTCCGTTTCCGTGGGAAACTCATCGCTAGTTCGTTAAGCTCAGTCGTAAGTCTCGGTAGCTGCTCACGGAATCAACTCGGCCGTGGAGCCCCTTGCGATACTGACGATTGTGAAGGTTACGGCCGGGTTGTCGTCTCTGGTGTAGGAGCCGTTCGGTATCGTTGGCAGAAATTCGTTATGAGGGTGGTTCTTGTGTTCTGCCCTGTTATGGACAGAGAACTATGTACCGGTTATGGGCGATGTGCTAGTTCCCACTTGAGATACGTTGACAGCTTATGGACCCTGTATTAGGTGTGTATATCTATGTCCTCAGAAGTGCAGGCAATTGCAAGTGAGGTCTATTCACACTTCCCGTGTGCGGTGAGGAGTCGCCATTCGAATCGATCGATCGTGGGATCCGAATCGATTCACATGACGATTCCTCGCCTAGCGCGTGCGTGGTATGAACAAGCGGCCTCCTAAACGCCAACTCCTATCACTTTGCTCTCGTTAGTTGCGAATATCACTTGTGCCCGGTAACTGTCATTGTGCCGTCACGCGCCAAATCCCCCCCCCCCCCCCTTCCGCCGTCCAGCCGCAGTTCGCTCCCCCTCCCTCTGCCTATTGTGTCGCTCGCAAAAAAGTCTTGAGGCAACGGATCTGACATTCGCATGCAAGCGCAGTCTCTCGTTCGTCCCGTGTTGCGCTGCGCTGACGTTTCTCCATTTGTACACCAATTCGCAATATGCTTGTTCTGTTTGTTTATGTGTATCATGTGTATTGATTCGTTGTTTATGTTTGCACCGTGCACAACAATGCCTTCTGTGAAGCCGTCTAGCTCAGAATGTAGAGTGCTTCTGTACGATGGCGATGGCGACGGTCAGTGTGCTCACGCACAAGTCTGTCAGCCGGACTTACCACTAGATTCCATATCATCACGGCATTTTGTTATACATACACTTGATTGCTATTTGTAGATCTTGAATCGTGAATACTGTATTGAAGATGTCGATGTATCAGAAATAAATTTAATAAGGCATCAGTGAGACCTGAGTTGTGAAATTATGATGGGCGGAGTGTTCGGTTCCAGAGGGTTTTGTTTTTATCCGACAACTTTTGAACGGGACTTGACTATCTGTTCAGGTTTGGACTGTTGTTGAAAGTTCTATCTAATAAGAAGCTATAACCCGATAGTGATTATGAACCTCAGTAATGGATATACCATTTTAACGCCAAAATGGTCATCCTTCTAAACAAACCCGATGCTTCTGAAATCAAAGTGAACGTCTTCCAAATCGAGACGACCTCCTTTCAGGTTAAACTCTGCTCCAAGATATTGGCTAGAATAATTCTTTGTTCAAGAAAAATTCGGTGCACGTTTCTTCGATTTCCTTTTCTTCAGCTGAATAATTTACTATAAAGAAGGTTTTGAAAAATTAATATAAGATTGTCCGAAAAGTTCTCAGCGTTTTATGTTACTATTTTTCATTCGCCTACTATTATGTAAAAATTCAACTTGCACAGCGCATTAATGCTACTTTCTGTGCAGAATTTTCGCTCCATCTCACTAAATATTTTATATTTCAACGCTGTTTCATATTTCGTTCTTGAAGGGCTTATCGAAAGTAGGTAGTAGGTAAGTCGAAGGAGTAATTCCGAACGGTATTTTATTTCAATTGCAAATTGGGACAATTCGCAGCCAAGACAGCTCGACAAATCAATCAAGTGTGAAAACCTAATAGTGTTGGAGAAAGCACTGTGCCGCAGTGGCTCAGTAAATTTTGGACCGGAGATTTCAGCCTCGAAGATGACCTCCGCGGCGGTCGACCTAGAGCAATCCTGGACGACGAGTCGAAGGAATTGGTGGGAGCTGAACCATCCCAAACATTTCGCAGGATCGTGGAAGAGCCTGTTGCGGGTGCTTTGAAACGCCTTGGGAAGGTGAAAAAGCTCGAAAAGTGGGTGCCCCAGGAGTTGAATGAGGGGCAAGAATTGTCTCGTTTCGGCATTTGCTCTTCCATACTTTCGCACAACAAAACTGACCCATTTCTGGATGGAATTATCACTTGTGATGAAAAGTAGATTCTAGTTGATAGCAGGAAACGTTCCGGACAGTAACCTCCACCAAAAAAGGTAATGGTCACTGTGTGTGACCAGCGGCTGGTGTGAACCAAAATCCGATAAGACTTAAGAAAGTTGTGGTAGTTCAAAGTGAAGGCATCAAAGCGCTGACAACTTTCCGGACAAACTGATAAATTTTGTTTTAGAGCGCGACAAGTCAGCATTCATTCCGCGCCATGCACTCGAAAAGTTCATAGTAATTTTTGATTTATGGTGTAGATGCTGCTTATATGAAACATTAAAGTAAAGATATGTGTGGATATGTGTAAGGATATATAGTTCACAACAACGATTATTATGGTCTGCACGTTTTTATTTAGCATTGTCTAAGTTGCCGTGTACTGCCCAGAGACGCAGGTGGGATGCAGGGGATGGACTCCTTGCTCCTGCTGTGTCGGGTCGACGCGTTCCTTGTGCGTGGGAGCGGCATGTTCGTGCACAGTGTGCGCGGATGTGTCCGTGACTCTGCGGATTGTAACTGTGTCGGCTCGGCCAAAAGCTTTCACTCGGTAGACTGGGAGTACATGTAAGGCGATTCGAGGCCGCCTTAAGTCTCGCCCCGTCCCTCCGGGCAGCCAGCCAGACTGCCCGACTCATTCTAAGCAGAATGAGTCACCGGATCTCGTTGACACGCCTTCCAAATCCGGACACCACGTTCCTCCTCACTCGTTTCTTCTTACTGGATCTAATTGCTTGCCCGCCTTTACTGGTCTTCCCCTCCCCCCCCCCCCCTTCCTGGTCCCAACTCCTGGCCCACTTCCTTGTTTTCCAAGCGGCCGCTCGTCTCACGACAACCATATTACCTCGTCTGACTCCAGAAGCTTGTTGCGCGACGAAGAGGACCTTCTGGATCCAGGCGCTCAGAAAGGCTCGCAGTTGCCGCGGTGTAGAGCAGGAGGAGGCTGCACTTCCTCTGCTGCAACAACATCCCATGTTCAGTTCTGAATGCAATCGCTCCTCGTAGAACGACAGTGTCTGCTCTTCTGACTCCAGACGGTTGTTGTGCGACAAAGGGGACCTGTCTTCTGGATCCAGGTGCTCAGAAAGGCTCGCAGTTGTCGCGATGTAGAGCAGGAGGAGGCTGCACTTCCTCTGCATGTTCAGTTCTGAATGCAATCGCTCCTCGTAAAACGACAGTGTCTGCTCTTCTGACTCCAGACGGTTGTTGTGCGACAAAGGGGACCTGTCTTCTGGATCCAGGTGCTCAGAAAGGCTCGCAGTTGTCGCTGTGTCAAGCAGGAGGAGGCTGCGCTTCATCTGCCGCAACAACATCCAATGTTGAACGGCAAACGTTGCCCGCGCGAGGTACGCAGAGGCGTCGCATGGGATTCCATGAGATCGCGCGCGGTTGTTAGGGCGTATCTCAGGCAGGTTTCTAACCTCCGCGAGGTACGGCTGCGGGACATTATGTACGAATGGTCTCCGCGGACGCGGCGAATAGCGCGGCGAGCGCGGCAGAAGACGTCGCAATTGATTGACTTCAGCGGTCAGTGATATCTAGGCCTGCATCAAAACTTTCACATCAAGTGCTAGAAAGTGTATACAAAGTCAGTTTCACTGGAATAGTGTGTCATATTTTGAGCTTTTCCTGAAGAAGCATCGTATAAAATTGAGCATTAGAACGTTGTTTAGTTTTATAACTCGAACTCAATTTCTAAACCTGAGAATGTTTTTCCGCAGCTCCTGCAACAGCAGGAGAGGATATCAAAAACTTAACCCTAGCGTCTGCAGCAGGTCATGAGCCACAACTCACACGACCGCAGCGGAGCTCGTCGCGGGCGCGGTGACCATTCGTACATAAAGACCGCCCCTCGCGAGGTACGCCTCATCATCTACAGGGTGGGCAGCTAACTCAATCATATAGTGGTAGATTCTTGTTTTACAGGAATTCCCGCGTCCAGTTGATGATCATGCGGTGAAATCCCACCGTCTCATCTTTAATATGAACTCCTCTATTGCAACTTTATCGAGCTCTATTTTTGAAAAATCATAATACACCACATCCGCCTTTTATCTTCGAAACCCTTAGACCAGTCATTCAGGGAGTAAGGACAGGGGTTTCCACAGACCTGCCCTTTAGAAATCCGAACTGTTTACCGGGATAAATTTGTGGAATATGAGATGGAGTAAAACATGTTTCTTAAGAATCTTTTTGAATGTTCTTGCGAAAATTGAGGTAATGATAACAGTCCTACAGTTGCTAGAATCGTTAAGTGGAATCTTCTTGGAGATGGGGCTCCGAAATCCATCTCGTAGGAACTTTCGCTCTGCTGTAACTAAGATTGAATACGTTTTCCAATCGGTAAGCTATGTAGTAACATCGTAGAGCACTCACAGATTTCAACATAAGGGACGCATACAGGTTTAAGTATAGAGTTCCTCTAGGTCTTCGCACTTCTCCAGTAGGTTGAATTTTTGAGAGCTCTGTAAGGAAGAAAGTCTGACATGGTGCGAGATTTAGCAACCGACATTCTAAGTTTCAGATTATTTCTTACAGACCTTTTCAGTATCCCATCGAAGAAGTCCGTTACTTATGCAAATACCTATACAAATAAAATACTTACGAATAGAAAGCTATACAAATAACATACAAATACTTATGGATTTTCAGTGGGAATTTTGTACATCATTACAATATTGGCAAGCTTTTCCTCAATCTTCAATGAAGGAAGCCCAAAAGCATTGAATTCTAGGGGCTGAGTGTCTTAAACGAGTCTCCTATTAAAATTATTTTGAACACTTTCCAAAAGGCTTCCACAACAGGTTGCTTAAGTTCAACATAAACGTTGAATTTAAGCATGTAGATCTCAGAAAGATCAGAATTTATAGTACTGAACAGGTTATAAAACCAGTAGTCGTCCTTTTTTACCAAATATCCGTAGGTTTTGGAAAAAAAAACATAAGTTGCTGGTTCCAATGAGCCTAAATCTCTTACTTCATCCACCCTGTTTGAAAATTTGGCAGTGATTCAAAATTCCTGCGTTTGAGTACAGTTTCTAGGTCCAGCCATCAGTTAAGCTGCCCCTTATTTGCAGAGAAGATCAGCAACTTCACCTGTATCACCTGTCGTCCCGTTGATCATCGACTTGCTCGAGCGGGCGCCAGCAGCGTCTCCATTCGTCTCTGTCGCGTGCCAGAGTGGTCCAATGGATCCTCCTCGCTCGAGGGACACGAAGAGCGTCATATCGGTCGTTCAGGGCTTTTACGAAGAAGTCCGACCAACGCGTTGGTGGGCGTCCTGGTGTTCTTTTGACATCCCGCGGAATCCAATCTGTGACGACTCTCGTCCAGCGGGTGTCTGCGAATCGCATTACGTGGCCGGCCCACCTAATTTTCGACGACTTGGCCCATGCGACAGCGTCTCTGATCTTCGAACGTCGGCGAAGCTCGGAACTCCGAAGGCCTTCTCTCACTTGCGTGGGTCGTGTCACTCCGAGCATCGTCCTCTCGATTCCACGCTGCGCGACGCTGATCGCGTGTTCATCCTGCTTTCGTATAGCCCAGGTCTCTGAGGCGTATGTTAGGGCAGGAAGAACAGTGGAGTCGAATAGGTGGGCACGGAGTCGGACGTTCTTCGTCTTCTTCGCGACTTCTTCGACGCTCTTGAAAGCTCCCCAAGCCGCTCGTTTCCTCCTGCTCAGCTCTGGTGCTAGGTCGTTGGCCATGTTGACTTCGCGACCCAGATACACATAGCTGGAGCATTCGGAGATGTTCGTTCCGTTGAGCGAGAATGGGGCATCAGAAACCCATCCGTTCTTCATGAACATCGTCTTCGTAAGATTCAGCTGCAGTCCAACGCTTCCACATACACGATCGAAGTCGGCCAGCATTCGTTCTGCCTGACTGATGCTCGGTGTTATGAGCACGATGTCGTCAGCGAAGCGAAGATGGTGCAGTTGCCGGCCGTCGACCTTCACTCCCATGTCTTCCCATTCTAGTTCGCGCATGACGTTTTCGCGGGTGGCGCTGAAGAGCTTCGGGGATATGGTATCTCCTTGCCGAACCCCTCTCTTCACGTCGACGACGACGTTGTTTTTCACAAGGAGAACCACTGTCCCCAATACTATTTCTGTTGTACATACATATACGTGGGAACTTCCGACTCGATTTTGGAGTGACATGCAAAATGTATGCTGAAGATGTAAAGGTCTACAAAAGGATTGATAACGGCGAAGACTCGAAGTTCCCGCAGCTGGCCATCGATTTCATCAGTCGCAGGGGGCAGAAATATGGGAATCGCCCCTTGCAACTGAGAAGAAAACACAATTTGTGGTGATCGGCCCTGAAAACCGACCTAAAATTCCGGAATACTGCATCAACGGCCAGTTTTCAAGCAGGGTCGATGAAGTACGAGATCTTGGGTACACAATGAGAAGCGACGTGCGCTCCTCCAGACACTGTAGTGCTATAGGAAAAAAGGCAACTATCGTGTCTATAATCTATTTAGCTCGTTGAAGTCCAATGTTCCTGTTCATCTACATACGTGGATTCAAAACCTGTGTATGACCCGTAGTAGAAAGTGGGACATCGGTTTTCAATCGATCGAAAAAGAATGATATAGATCTCTTAAAAAGCGCTTAAAACAGCTTCACGAGGAGGATTAGGATGAACTGCTCATGGGCTATAGTTCCATTCTTAGCAGTGCTCAACGGACCACACTCCTTGGCCTTTTTTCTCTGGGAAGTAGAAGGAAAATCGCTGACTTCTTGGTGATCCTTGGTAGGTGTGATGGTTTTTGGTCTCGCAAATTCTCGCAAATGAGGTTTCTGTCAATCAAAGAAATCTGATTGATGATATTCTGACAACATCCATGAGAGGAAACTTGAAATTCGGAATCTCAGTGGCTAAGTTGCGACCCAGGTCAGGTTTCTTAACCAATCATATTCTCAAGGAATTCAACCTGCTGCTGGGTGAGTGTGAATATTTAGTCTCTCTGCCGTAACCTGTAGAAGATTTGTCAGATGTTAGATATTAAAGCATGCTGCAAAATGAGGTGTTTGCAATAGTTTCTTAATTGGTTACAGCCCGTTTATGTTCCTTTATTTTTATGTTTCTTTACAGTCTGTCCATTCCTTGGAAAAAAAATGTAGTATGGCGTGTTGATGAAGACACATTGTTGTTTCGGATTGTTTTATGTACATATGCTCCCGTAATTTTATTTATTTATTTTTTGTTTCGTTTCTAACAAGGAATGATTCCCAACTCATGGTGAGCTTTGGCGATGCTATTTTGAAAGGATGTAGAGTCCTGAGAGCGGATTCCAGAACCACAGTTAGTTCTTGCTGAACGCTTTTTTAAAGACATGAAAAAGAGGTGTGAAGGCGTGTGGGCAACACTCATCAAACTCTACGATACCGCATGAGATGTACCTCGGCGGCGCAGTGGTAGAGGTGCCGCCTCGTAGGAGCACACCGGCGGTTTTTCAGTTCGAGTCCGAGTGCTGCCAGTATTTTTGCACGTATTAGATTGTTGTTATTACGGCCCAGGTTCGACTTTTACGCTTGTTGTTATTACGCTTTCTTATAATCACAGGAGGTAATTTTAGACCATCCATGCTTACAACAAACCAAGGGTGTCTATTTGCGCCTTCATATGTGCTAGTTTTTCAACTATTCATATCTGTGCCACCACCATATCATACCGTATCACCAATGATACCGTAATTGCACACAAATGCGCTTATACACGGTTGAATATTATGAACCCTGTAGGTGTACTAAAAATTCGTTCTCACCTGAACATGTCGGCCGACTACTTTCCACCTTCACGCCGGATTTCACTTCTCCGACAAGGAGAGAGATTGTGGAAGTATATCTATTATATATATTATATTATATATCTATTTAATATTATATTATATTATATTATATTATATTATATTATATTATATTATATTATATTATATTATATTATATTATATTATATTATATTATATTATATTATATTATATTATATTATATTATCAATTATATTATATATATATATATCTATTTAATATCTATACCCACGAACTACCGTCACTAATAACGAACTCAGGAGTGAAATGCATAGCTTTTGCTGATGACTTGAAAATTTACCATAGCTCACCAATCCATAATCAAAACCTTCTGCAGCAAGCTATAGATGCTGTTGATCGCTGGTCCCACGAGTGGCGGCTTCCTTTATCAAAAGAAAAAACTAAGGTGCTCCATTTAGGAAGAAGAAATCCCGGCTACACATACAAGTTAGGTGAAAATGAGATTACAAGCACTGACCAAACAACAGATCTTGGGTTCCTTCTCGATGCAAACTTAGCTTTGGACGCGCATTGCGAACAAATTGCAAATAAAGCGATAGCTACATATGGTACACAATCTCTTTAGAAGTCCTTCCACAAAAAACCCATCTGTCCTTGTCAAAGCTTATAAGACTTACGTTAGGCCGATACTTGAGTATGGAACAACAATTTTTTACCCAGTTAAGAAGAAAAATATACTTCGACTTGAAAAAGTCCAAAATAGCTTCACTAGAAAACTATTTGTTAGGAAATGTGGCTTTGATTACCATGCTATTCCCAGCAGTGATACAAGAAACAAACAACTTGGGCTACAGACGCTTTCATACAGACGAAGAATATACCTCGTAATGGTACACAAAATTCTCCATGGTTTCTGTGGACTTGACAAACGTGATTTCTTCATGGTGAGACCAACTAGAACCCGAGGTGGAGGAGAGAAGCTTTCACTAAGCACTGCAAAATCCTCAATTCGACATATTTTTTTTGTCAATAGAGCAGGTTCGGATTATATGAAACTTGCCAAAAACTCAGTTATTCCGTACAACCTGAAGCCATTTATTACGAATGCAAGTCGATTCATAAATAATTCTAGGACATAACGAGATCTTGTGGCAGAGTCCCTCTTGGTCTGTTCTCCTTTCTATTCTTCATTCTCCGGGTGTTTGTATCGCATGTACTTTCTAATCGTTCTATTACACTTTGGTCTGCATCGTTGGCCAATGTCGTGTGGATGTCGTTGTATACTGTTTCTAATTATATTGTTCTTCACATGGATTTTAGCCATGTAATAAATAATAATAATAATAATAATAACAAAAGGGGGAAACTGGGATAAAATAATATATAAAAAGAGTACCACCCGTGAGTTTTCCTTTGATTGCAGATTATAAGCCATACCTACCGACAGTTCTGCGCTCCGGTGTTTCGGCCCTGTCTGCCATACGCGTGGGTGGCAGCTGGGTACGTCGATGTTCACCCAGAACCTTTCTCTGCACCCATGGATTGCGCG
Source organism: Heligmosomoides polygyrus polygyrus (assembly GCA_947396885.1). Classification (NCBI taxonomy): domain Eukaryota; kingdom Metazoa; phylum Nematoda; class Chromadorea; order Rhabditida; family Heligmosomidae; genus Heligmosomoides; species Heligmosomoides polygyrus. Next base: position 80,690,214 of record OX377205.1, read on the forward strand.
TTCAACGAAGAAGTGGTCATTCCTTGCCAGGGAGAAGATTGTTCCTCACTGGCTTTTGTAAGATGCTGTTGGTGTGGCAAGCGCTTATGTTTTACTTGTTTCACTGTTTTGACGATAGCTATTGGCTAAAAGGGAAATAATAAACATGAGACTTTTAATTTAATAACATATAAGACTTTTTATTCCAGGAGAAATGAATGGTGCAGATATGAATAGGTGAAAAACTAGCACACATGAAAAGCACACAAATAGACAGCCCAGGTTTGTTGTAAGCATTGATAATCTAAAATTGCCTCCTGTGATCATGAGAAAGCGTAATAGCAACAATCTAATGCGTGCAAAAATATTGGCAGCAGCCGGACTCGAACTGAAAAACCCGCCGTTGTGCTCCTACAAAGCAGTACTCCTACCGACTGCGCCACCGAGGCACGGGGGTACCGTAGAGGTTGATCAATGTTGCGCACACGCCTTCACACCCCCTTTTCAGGTCTTTAAAAAATCGTTCAGCAAAAAGTAACTGTGGTTCTGGACTCGCTCACAGGGCCCTACATACTATCAAGATACGATCGCAAAAGCTCACAATGACTTGGGAACCTTTCCTTGTAAGTTCGTTTACGCTGGGCTTTTGTATATGCTTTAAAGTAAATAAACCTACAGTGCAACATAGAACAATTTGAAGGTAGTTTTGTTGTTAGTGGTTGTTATCCTTTTTCCATTTTTGCTGTTTGGAAAAATTAGCCGTTATCTGGTCTCAAAATTCCATTGTCCCGTCGCACCTGGTGGACGTGTCCGTCTGGGGCGCTGCTGAAAAAGCAACCTTGTCTGAAGGGCGTTTCTGTCTCCTGCACTTCAGATGTCATTAATTAAGCCTCAGCATCGATCGCTGTGGGCCAGCGGTCTCACTAACATAAGTGCCTCAGTACCTCAGCCACACTGTTTTATAGCCGTCGCCGGTGTGGCTGAAAGTCGAGAAGGGTAGCGTCCATAATTAGTTGGGGACGCGAAGGAAAAGCTTCGGGTCGGTACGCGGGTTCCTCTTGGCTACGCATTCAAGACCCTCTGTTTGGTAGATTCACTCCTAATTTTTCCTGATCGATGATGACGAAAAATTTGATAATAAGAATAATTAACCCCAAAAATATAAATAGTAATAGCAGTCGTTTAGCAGATTAATAACCAAGTTTGGTAAAATATTATAGGTATAGAGATAAATAAAACAATCAAAAAGACACAGTAAACGCATAAAATAATGCCAACGTATAAAGAATTTTCCAAGAAGCGAAATGACTTACACTGCAGTATGATATACTTTTTCCCTTCGGATAAAGAGCGGTGTACTACGGGGAAGTAATCTCTGCGGAAACGAGGATTAGCATCAGCTGATCGACGTGCTATGTATAAGTTAAATGTATTTAATAGTTCTATAAATCTTTAATTAAACAATTGCACAATAAACCATTATTTATGCTATATTATAATAAAACTTGTAACTACAGAATATAAAATTAAAGTTGTTAAATTAACCTGATAATTTGTATCCATTCAAAAAGGTTGGGCGTGTGTAGCGCAGTCGGAGGAGGCGCGACTGCCGCGTGCACCCGATACCAGGTTCCTGGTTCGGATTTCCCGCCCAGGCCAACCAAGCCTTCCATCCCTCCGGGGTTGGTGAATTGGTACCAGACTTGTCTGGGAAGGGTAAAGCGCTGACTTGTTCATCGGCTGGCCACCGCAAGTCATTGTATGGCCAAATACGCATTCATATAGCCTCCACGACATCCCATAGAAGTAGAAGGCGCTGGGGCATCCCAGAAGGGATTGAGTAACGCCGTCCTTTGTCCTTTATTCAAAAAGGTTATAGCGCCTCTCTCTCTGCATTGACGAGCGATCGGTGAGGTGGATGTTGCGATCGATCAAACGGCGCCGGTGGTGTAATGGCGTAGAGCATTCCCGCCCGGTTAGAGGGAGGTGCGGGTTCGAGTCCCGCCTGGCGCTAGAAGTTTTGATCACAACAAAACATCGTTATGACAGACCGGTGAGGTGTTTTCGAAGGTTGTATTTTAAAAAACCATAACTCAGCTCAGGAAGCTCTTCACTAAAACTAAAAAATATTTTATGCTTGATTTCTTCAATGAGAAGGATGCTAAGAGATTGCATTAGCCTATAAATCTTATGAATTATGGTGTATAAAATCACTGGAGCCGAGTTGGAGAATTTTTTTCGCAAGCATTATTCCTCTAATGAAGGGGGACATCAGGGGTGTGCGTAATTACGATTTACGATTTTACGATTTACGGCGATTTTGGGCAAATTTTTTACGATTTACGACATTTTGGGTCGTAAATCGTAAATTTTCGTAAATGTGATCTTTGATCTAACTCCAAATGAGGCGATGCAGCTCGGGTTATAAAGATGTGCCCACTTTAAAAGTCTCGCTCATTCCGTCTGTTCGTTTTAGTGTTCATGTTCTGATGTCGCACCATGACAGAAGACACCGTACTTTGCACAGATCTCTCGAGTTCGGCTTATCTCTTTGCTTTAGTGAATTTACATTTCTCCAACACTGTAAGGGCTTCCGTTTGTTACCAAACATGTTCTAAAGGAGAAGCAGGAACAACGCAAAATTGAAAAGAAGCTCACTGGGAGATTGGACTCCTCCATTTCCAACAGGGTACGCATTCCTACTGTCGAGGAACGTTCCATTCCAGCCCACAAAGATATGCGAGACTATTTTGTGGGGAAAAAGAAATTAGTATTCGCTGATCCACATCCTATTAGGTAACTACCATCTGGTTCATGCTATCCCCTCCGAAGGCGACTGACGCGAGACATGATGGAATATCATTCGTGAGTGGAAGCGGGATGCAGACGATTACTAGAATCATATCAATTAACACTGTACGCGACAGTGTGGAGCAAGTGGATATTCAAAGTGCTATAAAAGCAAACTTGGAACTCATTCAAGGAGAGTCGAAGTGGTTTTGGCAGTTTTGGTCTCCCTTTTCAGCGGCGTGGTTGAAATTGTCGCACAAGCCCTGTCTAACTCCCTTAGAATGCTGCGGACTCTCCGTGAGCAAATGCTCGTTACAGAACTGGCGAAGGGTAGCCGAACGAAGGCAGACAGTTATTATATAGTAATGCAAAATTTTAGTCTTCGAATGCACTGTTATTTCTTCGTCACGAATGCACTGTTACTTCTTCTTTAGATCACACATTCACCTTTGTTTGCGTCCATATTCTATCAAGGGAAGGAACTCCAGGATGTAGGCAAATTTAAAGCTGGTGCACTAGTCGGGCCACACCGCGAAGTCCCTTTCGCTCCCCAATTCTATGCTGTCTTCCGCGTCAGGAGAAGTGAGCGCAGAACACAACAGCATAATTGTTTGTATTCTTCATCAACAGTATGTCTCGTTTTTCTTTGTCCGTGTTACTGAAGCTTTTTGGAAGGTGACCCCAAGTGTCATAGCGCCGAAGCCTGCTGTCGGTGGTACTAAGCGGGCACCAGCTAGCTAAGTACCCTGTCGGTCGATGTTTCAGAAATTGCGAGTTCGTTTACAGGAAGCTTTAAAGTTTTTTTTTCATTGTGGGCTCTAAAGTTAACAGAGATCTGAATTGTGGTATCGCGCGGTGGGTAAGGTTGCTAAATACATTCTCATTATGCATACTATGTTTAACTACCTTCATGTGATGATTTATATTCCTTTTTTCTTTGTCACGTTCAAAGTAGGCTTTTAGAAATCAAAAGAACCATTTTCCATTTTAAAATTGCATTCTTCCCAACTTAACTTGGATTTTCAAAAATCAAACGCGACAACCCCCGAACCAAATCGCATGTCTGTGGAATCAAATTGGAGATGCGTTCAAAAGATTTCACATTACACTTTCCATTCAAAAGATACTAAAGAGGGTGCCCAAGAAATATGATCATGTTATTTCTGTGTTCGCAAAGTTTTCTACCCACTGGCAATGTTTCTGGATAAATTTCAAAATGTAAAAAGCGGAGGCCTTTCGGTGCTTCAAATAGGTGTTGCCTTGGCCAAGGTAGTCAGCGGTGAATTAAAAATATCGATCTTTACAGTGACTTGCTATTGATTGATATGAAAGATGTCTCGACTAAAAGAAAAATACCAGTTAAAAAAGCAAAAGTATGGGAAAAAGTCTGTCCGGCTTGAGCCGAAAATAACACAATTAAGCAACGCTCTGAGAAATTAGTTGTAATGCTTTACATGTCAGGACACTCTTACGATTTACGGTTTACGATTTACGATTTACGAAATTTCGGATTTTATTTACGCACACCCCTGATCCACATACCTATCAAAAAGCACTTCCTTTGCTCGCTAAGTTTGGTGAATAGGCGACGATCCTTAATTTAAGGCTTCAACTTTTAGATGACGATCCATGAGACGTGTGCGGATGGATCGTCATGCAAGAAGTATTCAATCACTATCATTCATAGGCTTCAGATTTAACAGCTTCATTTTAACATACGCACACTCTCTCTATAAGGGTATTAGGCCTCGTGCATACTTCCCGTCGCCGCGATTGAATCGCGGCGATCAGTTTTGCAAAGCGACGCGAAAGAATTTGAATTTCTCTGTGCTCGTCGTATCGCCCATCGCTCTGCAAGGGAGCGCGACGGCGATCCGTCCAGGACCAACGCTAAACACCGCGCGCGGCGCGAAAAAGTATGCCATGCCCGCGATGGGTGCGGGAAGCTATCGCGCATGCCCGACCGCCACTGTTGCGGCAGCCGCGGCGAAGTTTTCTTTGACTGCTCTTCCGCGTGCGGCGGAATGGCCATGAACTGAGCGCCGCGATGGCATCGCGGCGATGGAAGTATGCCCCCGGCCTTAAAAGGGTAGAGGACGGTGTCACTGAATCCATTCGGTGATGCGCAACGCATTCTACTTCTACGGTGTCTTGGAGGGGATTTATATGCGTATTTGGCCATACAGTGACTTGCGGTGGCCAGCCGATGAACAAGTCAGCGCTTCAATCTTCCCAGGCAGGCCTGGTACCAATTAACCGACCCCGGAGGAATTATAGGCTTCGTTGGCCTGGGCGATAAATCCAAACTAAGAACTTGGTATCGTGTTCACGCGACAACTGGCACCTCCTCCAACTGCGCTACACGCGCCCGTTGGTATTTGTAGTGGTTATTATTACGCATTGAATTATAGCTTTTGCGGAGGTATTTCTATGATGGAGTGCGAAGTTCCACTGTTATATTACACTAGAATCAATACTGTTACAACGATGTTCTGTTGCGATCAAAACTTCTAGCGCCAGGCGGGACTCGAACCCGTACCTCCCCCAGACCGGGCGGGAATGCTCTACGCCATTACACCACCGACGCTGTTTGATCGAACGCAACATCCACACCTCGTGGGACCCGTCAGTACTCATCCGTATATCGAGATGAGCCGGCCGCTGATATCAGCATGGAACCAGTTAAGCTGTAGGTCTAGGTAGAAATGATTCAAATCAGTTTCTTTTGCCGGTTGTGTAATGGCGTAGAGCATTCCCGCCCGGTCAGAGGGAGATGCGGGTTCGAGTCCCGCTTGGCGCTAGAGGTCTTGATCGCAACAAACCATCGTTGTAACCCCTTACATCCTCGGTACCAGCCAATTGCGGCTTAAAGAAACTGATTTGAATCAGAATCAATACTGCTCTTCGAATAGCGTTTAGGCGAGTTCTGTACACTGTATGCACTTGAAAGTACGGACAGAGAGCCCTTTGAGCTTGAAAATCTATATTACATTATGTCCATATCGAAGCATCTCATGCATAAGTTCTGTATGAAGTTATTTTGACCACTCTCTAGGAGTTCTGGTATATGTCGCGTAGGTGAGCAGCATTGGTAGGAGGGAACGTCCCATCCAGTCGGGCCGCCTTGAATGAGCGTACCATTCAGAAAGGGCGTGTACAGTTCGTGCCCTGATCTGCTGGCATGTGCTTGGGCTGTGCTCTGTTCGGATATTATTGGCTGGCGCGCTCCCACCTACCAATGCTGCTCACCTACGCGACATGTACCGGAGTTCTATATCTTCGATCTTAGTCGCTTCACATGCTTCAATCTAGCCGCAGCCAGTGTGTTTTCCTGCAGATTTTGATTTCTTTGTGGTACTCGGTTTCATTCCAATTGTGGAACCTTTCATTCTGATTTTCACTCAGTTCATTGTAGTGACCAAACATACCCTCAAAGCTTCATATTTATTCTGATTCATAAAACAATAAATAGCTTTAGGGATAACATCGAAGATCGGTGACACAAGAATATTAGGTACAATTCGATGACGCTTTCCTGGGGCAACAACACAACCGGCCGTAACAATAGGGATTTCTACAATTTCTGTTTTGTCGACATATGTACATCTTCTTAACAATCATATAACAATCGATAATATTACTACATAAATAATGATTATTATTTCATTTTTTACACTCGTTCAGAACAGGAGCTGAGCTGACAGTCTTCCCTGGACCCGCCGACAACATCGATGAGATGATAGGATTGCAGCTCTTGGAAAACGGCATCAGAAGAGGGTTTCCTGTAATAAACGCCGTTAGGTACTAAAGCATTAACTTCTAGGGCACAAGGGTAAAGATGGGCGTTATTGTGGTACTTTCACGACTCCAGAGGTTGAAGAGAGGTCGAAAAAATTCACGGTAGATTTCTGTTGGCACGGGTGACTAAGTCTAGGTCATGATCATCGATTTCGCTCAAAATTTGTCTATGAGGCTTATTTGGGATGCTGACCAAGATACTGATGTCCATTTTTGGTACTACGGTGGAGTACAGTGGGATACTGTAGGTGATCATGATCTCGACATCTTTAGTCACCCATACCTACCGCAATCGGCCAAAAAAACGGATGTCTGGATTTGCGAAAAGCACCCCAAACAACCCTCTAGCGCGAAGTTGAAAATTTTTCGACCTCTGGGGTCATGAAGGTACAATAGTGCGGTGAGCGTTGGTGGATCCGTTGAGTTGAGCCATGTATTCTACTTCTACGGAGTATCGTTTTTAGGAAATTCACCAAAAGCCACTCTGATTTGACCGAGGCTTACGCACACATTACATTAGCACACATTCCTTTTTATACGGTTTCTTCAGCACTGTGCCAGAGTTTACCGACTATTTACACGATTTTCACGTCAAACAGGACCATTTGTAAAAGAAATAAAAAAGAAATTCGATTTCACCTTCCCCAGAAGGTGAAAACAGTGTAAGAATCTCTTAACTGTAAAAGATTTTTCAAGCGTATGTTAAATGCAGGGAAGCAGCGATTTTTGAGAATGTCACGAGAGCAAATCGCGCCACGAACTTTTCCAGCGACTGCTTATGTGTTTGGCAGTGTAAATGTTGTTTATTTGAAGCTACAGTGCAGATATGTGTATGCGGCAGTTTTTTTTTTGCTGTTGTCCCATTGACAGCGCGGTCCACCACGAAGACAGAATTTTCGCGATCAATAAAATGAAGGTCGCAATCTGGTGGATGCTGCTTTCCTATACTAAAATCATCTTAAACTATTGTTTTATCTAAAAAAATTTAACATTTCAAAGACTTGTTTATGTTATGTTTATGATTTTGTTTTGTTTATTGTTTACCACAGGTGAATTACAAAAGTTTTCAAAGAAAGCTCTAGTATTCTTTAAACTATTGTTTCTCCCAAAAAATATAACATTTCAAACACTTGTTTTGTTTATTGTTTGCCACAGGTGAATTGCAAACGTTTTCAGAAAGAGTTATACTAATTTTTAAACTATTCTTTTCCATAAAAATATAATATTTCAAGTATGTTTTTTTTATTGTTTACCACAGGTGACGTTTTCAGCAAGAGTTACATTAATTTTTAAACTTGTTTCTCCCAAAAAATATAACATTTCAAACGCCTTTGTTTTGTTTATTGTTTACCGCAGGTGAATTGCAAAAGTTTTCAAAGAAGGATTTAGTATTCCTTAAACTATTGTTTTTCCTAAAAAACGTATAATATTTCAAACACTTTTGTTTTGCTTATTGTTTACCACAGGTGACGTTTTCAGAAAGAGTTATATTAATTTTTAAACTATTGTTTTTCCCAAAAAATATGACATTTAAACACCTTTGTTTTGTTTATTGTTTACCACAGGTAAATTACAAAAGTTTTCAAAGAAGGCTCTAGTATTCTTTAAACTATTGTTTCTCCCAAAAAATATAACATTTCAAACACTTGTTTTGTTTATTGTTTGCCACAGGTGAATTGCAAACGTTTTCAGAAAGAGTTATACTAATTTTTAAACTATTCTTTTCCATAAAAATATAATATTTCAAGTATGTTTTTTTTTATTGTTTACCACAGGTGACGTTTTCAGCAAGAGTTACATTAATTTTTAAACTTGTTTCTCCCAAAAAAAAATATAACATTTCAAACGCCTTTGTTTTGTTTATTGTTTACCGCAGGTGAATTGCAAAAGTTTTCAAAGAAGGATTTAGTATTCCTTAAACTATTGTTTTTCCTAAAAAACGTATAATATTTCAAACACTTTTGTTTTGCTTATTGTTTACCACAGGTGACGTTTTCAGAAAGAGTTATATTAATTTTTAAACTATTGTTTTTCCCAAAAAATATGACATTTAAACACCTTTGTTTTGTTTATTGTTTACCACAGGTAAATTACAAAAGTTTTCAAAGAAGGCTCTAGTATTCTTTAAACTATTGTTTCTCCCAAAAAATATAACATTTCAAACACTTGTTTTGTTTATTGTTTGCCACAGGTGAATTGCAAACGTTTTCAGAAAGAGTTATACTAATTTTTAAACTATTCTTTTCCATAAAAATATAATATTTCAAGTATGTTTTTTTTTATTGTTTACCACAGGTGACGTTTTCAGCAAGAGTTACATTAATTTTTAAACTTGTTTCTCCCAAAAAAAAATATAACATTTCAAACGCCTTTGTTTTGTTTATTGTTTACCGCAGGTGAATTGCAAAAGTTTTCAAAGAAGGATTTAGTATTCCTTAAACTATTGTTTTTCCTAAAAAACGTATAATATTTCAAACACTTTTGTTTTGCTTATTGTTTACCACAGGTGACGTTTTCAGAAAGAGTTATATTAATTTTTAAACTATTGTTTTTCCCAAAAAATATGACATTTAAACACCTTTGTTTTGTTTATTGTTTACCGCAGGTAAATTACAAAAGTTTTCAAAGAAAGCTTTAATAATTTTTTGACAAACATTTCATTTGGTTTTCTTATCGAATGATGTCTAATTTTATTTCGAAATGTTTTCTAAGTCCAGTTTGTATTGAAAAATGTCCAGTTTGACGTGGAAATTAATAGCTCAGTGCGTTGCATTCAGGCACCATCGACCGACTGGAATCATAGCTCATTTCCGAGTCGGCCTCATTTAAGTGCCCGGACCAGATGAGCTTTTGACGGCTCTATGAAGTAGCCTGTCGGTTGCTCCCAGCGAACTTATCTCCGGGGCGCTGAATGTGAGAAAAATGAGGCTTCGAAACCCTTTCGTTACCCTCGACTTCACCCTTTCACCCTCTTCTAGCTATAGTTTCATACATCATATCAGTGCAGACCACTCACCTATCGGTAGCGGTGGGAACTCGACGACGCTTCTGTTCGTTCGGAAGTGATACGAGGCCAGTAGCTGAGCGAATAACCGCTGAAAGTAGCAGTCGCGAAGTATCGGCGGCCTAAACAATCAAGCATCGTTATTTGTGCTAAGGCTTTCAATTGGCCCCATGTTGTCGAGTTAATATAGAGATATGTGGTCCAATACACTAGAATAGAGAATCCAAGAATTTTGATTAGCTGCTTGCTTTTAACCAAATGAAAAAATTACCCATGAATGTCGATGTCGGGAAAGAAACGGAAGGTGGAGGACTCAGTCCATGAGATCAGCTTCAAGCGCTTTTCATCGATGGTTTTCACAGCTTCCTTTCCCAGCGCTCTCATTATGCACGACACTGACATGAACGAGTCCTAAATTGAACATTAGTCCGGTTGTGTACTAACATTTCACTGTTATCTAGCAAATAAGTTCAAAAAATACAATTTTGTTATTTTTACTCATGTGTTATTTTGTGTCTATATTGCGATTTTTAACCATGCGTTATCTTTGCTTTAATTTAATTTGATTTAATAAGTAAATAACTAAATAAAAATTTGTTAATTAAACTGAATGCTAAAACTTAGCGAATTGAAAAGTAAGATAAAAAAATATAAAAAGTACAATAAAAATATAAAAGTACAATAATAATATATCTAAATTTAAACACTAAAAACATAATCTAAATCTTCACTAATGAGCCTTGGGGTAACTAATTGAAGAAAATAACTTTAATATGAAAGACTTTAAACTTTAGAATAAGAATATAATAATTTACAAATGTAATAGATAATAATACTTCACAGAGTCAAGCGATGTCTTATTACATGCTACACTTCTTCACTGGAGAGCCACGGGAGGAGCATGAAACAAAGGTTCGTCTAGAGAAAGTGGCGAAACGAACCTTTCCCCGGTTCATTCCATTTTTATCAAATTATCTGTCTTGTGAGCTGTCATAACGATGTTTCGATCAAAACTTCTAGCGCCAGGCGGGACTCGAACCCGCACCTCCCTCTAACCGGGCGGGAATGCTCTACGCCATTCCACCACCGGCGCCGTTTGGTCGAACGCAACATCCACACCTCGTGGCACCGATCAGCACTCACCCGTATCCGGGATGCCGGTGGTGTAGTGGCGTAGAGCATTCCCGCCCGGTTAGAGGGAGGTGCGGGTTCGAGTCCCGCCTGGCGGTAGAAGTTTTGATCGCAACAAGACATCGTTGTGATAGCTCACAACCTCGATACCAGCCACTAGAGGCTTAATGAAACTGATTTGAATCGTATCCGTTTTGTGTTCTTTGATCTTCTCTACTCTCTTATCTTGTTTTCATACAATTACAATTTCTTTGCTCTCCCTTCTTTTGTTTTCAATTGTAATTTTGCTGTGTCTATACCCGTAGTTATTTCCTCGATAGATCTCTAATCGCACCTCTTTTCCGCCAAACTGATTCCACATGGCGGTGAACCTCTTCTTATCCAGGATGGCGAACTCAAGCGGCTTCTTTCCGGTCCAGTTAATTACCGATCTGCAGCTGTGGTTCGAGAGCATGTCCACCACCATTTGAAGCATCAACGTTGAGCGGCGATCTAAAATAAGCCATCATTAGTAGCGAATTCATGAAGCAATTGGGAAGAGGAAACCTACGGCGTATAGGTGAGTTTGCTTCGGCCGCCGTCCTCTGCATGCTCTTCCTCCTCGACTTTATGGTATTGGTCAGCTTGTACAAATCTTGTCTGAAGAAGTCTTGCACCTCCTTCTTTGTTAGTTCGGGACCTGCAGTTTAGTTACGTTAGAGATGATGTCTTTTTTATTCAAAAAGGCTGCAAATCGTACACGATGTCCTACTAGAAAATCTAGCTCTCTTGTATTTCGACCTATCCGACGGTAGCATTCATAGCGGCCAGAGGAAGGGATTTCGTAGCTGCTCACGATCATCTTTCAAAGTGGTAGTTACGCAAATATGTTGGCCTATGTACAGGCTCCACAACAAGTGGACAACATCGGCCATTATGGAGTTTATCGGTTTCTGTCTGGTCACTCGAAAGGAACATCTTGGCCTATGGATGGCTTAAGGCTTCACAACATGCTATGTAGCTATTATCGGGCTATTTTCAATTAGTCAGGTGAAGCCACTACCAGGATCTGACCGGCTGCTATACCAGGTTTTTTTCATAGAAAGCCACGCGAGGAACAGCTCGCAACGGTCATCGGCATCCACAAGCGGCGGTTCAATGTACGCTCAAACCAATCAAGTCTGTAGTCCCTATGCCAATGGTCCATTGGTACTATAAACAAATGGATGTATTGGCGTGTAGTCCATTGTGCGTGTGTAGCGCAGTTGGAGAAGGTGCGGGCTGTCGCGTGCACCAGATACCAGGTTCCTGGTTCGAGTTTCCCGCCCTGGCCAACCAAACCTACCATCCCTCCGGGGTCGGTGAACCAAAAAACAAACCAAAACCAATAATCTGACATAGAACTGATGTTTGCAAGGGCGATGTGCAAGAAACCCAACTTTTCCTTTTTGAAAAACTTCGTTTAAGTGGCAGTATGGGCGCGTTTAGCGCAGTCGGAGGAGGCGCGACTGTCGCGTGCACCCGAGGGATTGAGTAACGCCGTCCTTTATCCTTTATCTTTTAAGTGGCAGTATCCAGTTGAGCTAGTCTGACGATAGTGAACCGTTTTAGGATATCTCCCGAAAGGGATTCTTAAACTGACTATGCCACTGTCTTACTATTACCACCATTTCAAGTTTGCCTTTCCAGGGGTGTGTGTGGAGCGTAGCCTCAGGAGGCAGCGCAGCGACTCTTGCGCGCACGCCGAATCGAAGTTCTTGTACCCGCCCATGCCATCTAAGCCTTTCTTCCCTACTAGGTCGGTGATTAGGCACCAGACCTGTCTGAGAAGGACAAAACACTGTCTTTTCCATCGCTTGGCCTCCGCAAGTTATTGTATAAGCGCACAAGTTGGATAGGGATAAGGATAAAGGGCAGTGCTACTCAATTCCTTTTGGAATGCGCCACACATTCTACTTCTACGGGATGTCGTGGATGCGACTTGAATGTGTATTTGTTCACACAACGATTTCCGTTGGCCAGCCAGTGAACATGTCAGGGCTTTATCCTTACCAGCCAAGACTGGAACCCTGCACCGACTCCGGAGGGGTGGATGGTTTGGCTGACCTGGCCGAGAAATCCGAACCAGAAACCAAGTATCAGGTGGTGCGACAGCCGGCACCTCCTCCGACTGCGCTACATGCGCCCTTGAGAACTCAAGTTGCCTCCACGATATTTTCAAGATGTTCTGTGCACGCTATAACACCACACTTGCTTCATATCCTACATGATATAGTCATCCACTAAATCCATAGAAAATTTTATAGTGTTAACCTACATAACCACCTTCCGCAATGGGATAGAGTTCCAATTGCGACCCCACAGAATCGAAGCAATGTCGACTCGCTTGTTCTGACCCCTGTTCTGTTCCTGTCCTGCTAACCGAATCCCAGTGATTCTTTTATATACGGTATGGTTTGAACGCTGAAGTTATCTGCAGTGTGTTCCACTTACCCTTTGAGGCAGGGCCGGCTTTGCAGGGATCAAATTCAGCCGAAGCATACGGAATTGTGTGATCTGAAAATTTTATGCCAATAAGGTAGTGGGTAGTAGTCGAAACAATTCGGTAAAACGTTAACAAATTCACTATCGGGTGACGTACTCAATGGAGTCTTCTTCTGAGAACTCTCCCAAGCTCTTCGATATGAACAATATATTTAAGGTTTGTGCTTACAGGCATGTAAGTTTAAAAAAGTACCTGAACTATTCGAATCCTGATTGTTGAAGTCTTGCACCTCTTTCTTTAACAGTGGAGCTCCTGGAAATTTAGTATTTAGTAGTATCCTACCTTTTTCTTTTTTTCTATTTTATTTCACTATTTCTCCCGTTGTACTTATTACTCATTTTTCACTCATTACTTTACTCATTTTTCAGCCATTAAATTTATATTTTTTACGCACGTTGCCTATTAAAACTGCTCCTAAAGTCAAGTCCACCTTGAGATTTATTACGGAAATATAGAGAGACCAACTACTAAGCCACTGGAGGACCCCATCCTCTTCTTAAGATATACTGACAAGTTCACAGCACAGTTTGACCCTTACCGTTTGAAGCACTGCTTGGCCGAGTTGGTTCGAGTTCATCTGGACTGGACACCCGAAGTAAGTCAGATCCTAAAAACCATCAGTTGTAAGTGTTTTCTATCAACTAGTCTCTTAATATGTTACCTTGGGATGTTTCTTGGCCAACTGAAGATGTCGGTGAAAGCAGTGGAGTGGTGATAACAGTCAGTGGCCATAGCATAGGACCTGAAAAGTCGCATTCATTTTTGAAACACTAAGTGCAACCCGAAATGCATTCTGAGTGGAATGCGTGGCTTATTCCGATCAGGGACTAACTGCCGCCGTCCATTGTCTTAGTATACCCATTTATCTATACCATTTTCATGTTAAATTAGAACTCGTGTAGGCGACCTTAAAGACTTCAAAGGAAGTTCTACAGCATTTTCATTCGACAAAAATTAATCTAATCGTATTTTGATTTGAAAGGTGTTCACTTTCAGGAAATCAAACTGTTTCGAAAGTGTCCAAAACTTATGCATCTTGTGCTTATCTAAAATTGAACAAAAAAGTTAAAACTAAAGACTAGTGTGTAAAACTTATACATAGTTCCTAATCTATGATTTATACGCAACATAAAGGTGCAGTAAAATGTGCGTGACCATTTGAATAATAGCTTTAAATTTCGGATTTCCCAATGACGATGCTCTCCATTTTTCCTTATTTTGAGTCGGGTCTCCATTTTTAAAAGTTTTTGTCAGAAAAGGGGTTGATGCCTAGCCGGCGGACGGTGACGCACTGACAAATTGGGGCGTATTGAAAGGAGGTGCATCTCAGAGCAGTGCATACGATCATAGCTCCGATTGGCTGGTACGTGCTCGGTCTGTGCTTTGATAGGTTGTCATTTAATTGGCGCGTTACCACTTCCTCATGTAGTCACATCAAGGGCCGGTATGAGAAATTGGTCTCAACTCCGTGAGCCCATGAAACTGTGAGTAATTTGCGTCTTCACCTGGAAATGAAGGAGACTTTTCTGGGAAGAACTGTGCTGGACTGAAGGGAAAGAATCCGGTTGGAGTAGTTGACTGTTGAGCTGAAAAGAGACAAACAATTAAGAGACGACCCTTCCCGAAGAGTTTGGCATTTCATACCGCTGGGCGTCTGGTGAAGGTCTGATGCGTCCACACTACAAGATGAAGTCTCTGAAATACTCGCGATCCTTTCATGTTTCGAGTTCCATCAGAGCATCCTGAACTCACCAGAAGCGGTCGGACTCATGTAGCCTTCATCGGAGGCCTTATCAGCGTTCGGCGTCATTCGGTCGCTCATCGATGAAGGGCACATAAACGGATAGTTCAACGGTAGTGGAGGCAGCTGAAATTTTTAAACCTTGAAGGCTATGGAACATATGCCTTTCCAGGACTTTACGTATTGCTTATGAAGGTCTATATCTTCTCTCTATTCCCAAGCGTGACAACTAGGTAGACAGTTTCTGCTATCACAATACGTGGAGACTTCACCTTGCTTAGACAAAGACGAACTCACCGACTGTAACCCGAAAAACGGAGTAAACGGGAACATTGGGTAGGGCATTAGTCCTCCGGTGTTGAAGGGAAACATGGGTAGCATAATCTGAAACAAAATACTTCGCTAATAAGTAGGGTAGAAAATTTCGAACTCGATACGAGTTGCGGAATGAACCCTAACCATAGGGCATGAAATCGAAAAGGGTTGAGCGGTTTGAAAAAGGGTTGAGCGGCATGAAATCGAAAAGGGTTTTTTTTTCCATATTAGATGGCAGAAAGCCTAAAGACATAGTCGAAAATCTTGACAAAGAACGACAAATGCAGTAGGAAACCGCTCATAATCCTAAGCTCCGAATTCTGTGGATTGCTACGGCCTTTTGTAAATGATCCCTTGCTGCAGTGAGATACAAGTAGTTACTGATACATCTACGCACCGTTACCAACAAACTCATCGTTGTGAAAAAAATCTGTTGGATTTCTTTGATGATCACCTTTATCCGATGTCTAGTTTTCCGTCCAGTTGGCCCTACTCTGCTTTATGGTTTATGTATTGTTATGTGCGTGGCGCATTTCAAAAATGAATGGAGTTACATTTATTTAAAATTGAAAACTTTCGGCATGAACGAGAGCGTTTTCCAAATAAAAACCGAACCCATTTTGAGACGGAATTTTTTGATTTGAAAATATTTGTTGAAATTCTACTTTTTTAAGTATAACTACACCACTTACATGATCATGAAATTCTCACACTTTTAGCTACAAGAATGTTTTTTAAGTGGAAAGGGAAAAGGAAAAGAAAGGCGAATTAGCGGATTTTCTAGATCCATACACGTGTCTACTGCGCCACGATGTTTATTAGATTGATAATATAGATTTTGTTCTCTGTACTGTCTGTATAAACGATGTATAAAAAAAGTTTTAAAAAAGACATTCCCGAAAATATCCGTTATTCAGCACTCCACAACTACACTAAACAACATTTACGGTCGGACTCAAATAAATGTCACTACATAATATTTGGTGGATACATAACGCATTCTTTTCCAGTAGCACACAATAAACCTTAAACGCTTACATTTACCTATATTTCTTGTGGCTAAGAAGACAAGAATTTTATACTTATTGCAAAAGTGTGGTCATTTTTTTGTAGTTCCTTCTATTCAAAAATTTTATTCAAACATTTAAAATGTCAACTTAATAATTCTATCTACCGTTCGAGCTCGGCCAGTTTAAGCTTAAATGGTATCGAATGACGCGCACGAAGAGGGATCAGCGAGGTCAAATCAGGTGATTAGAAAAGTAAATTCTCACGACTACAGAATTTCCTGGCCAGAAACATAGCTTCCGTGATGTGTATATAATCAGAATGAAATATCTCCACATTTTCTCCCACATAATAATGCATAATACTGTGGACAAGAATGAGGTGATGTAGAACGTTTAGATGGAATAACTCTAGTCAGTTTGGCGATCAGTGCTTTACATTTCGTTTTGGATCTAATTATGTACACTTGTAGGTGAAAAGCGGCTTTGTTTCTTAAACAGCTCATGTGATGCATAGGATGTAGGTTCAACACTGAAGTCGTCAAGGAGTGACAAAGACAACATATTTGATTAGGAGTGGAATCCGTAAACAAGTAAGCGAGAAGTGGGTGGCAGGTATAAGGTGAGGAGCACGAACCACAAGACAGCGAAAGGCTTGACAACAAGAGTGAATCCCAACTGAAGCATCCCAGAACTATGCTCATAAGACTGCCCAGTGGGTTCGACGGGCAGGGAACACTGAAGAGACCGGAGTTCAAGGGCGGAGTGCTGAGGGCGTAGTGATCGCAGGTCACTCTCGCACCTCAGCCCGCCGCATGTCAGCGATTGCCGTCGGGGCTCGGGCGGATGAGAGAAGGTGACCGTCAAGCACCGTCGGCGACGGCAGCCACGTCAAACCGCATCACCTCGAGTGCTTCGCCAGCAGTCAGGGCGCTATCTCGTCGCTGACCGGTAATTGCCGACACACGGACGGACTGCTCCTGTAGCGCTCGCCTGCACAGGGGTACTGTGCTCAGACATTTGGCCATCGGTAGATTCAGAGGCCTTGGAATGCACTGCAGACCTTAAGGAAGGCTATCGCTGGAACTTGGCTGCTTACGGCGGTCGGTTCTACGCCTTCACATGTAAAGCAAGAGACCATTAGAAGGTGTCACGAAATGACACCCCGAAGTGACCGTCCGCAAATCCATCGGCGAGTGGACAATATAGTTGTGCTTGAACGAAAATATTCGAATAATTCATTCGAACGATTGTTCGATTAGTCGAATATTCGATAGTTCTAGAATTTCGAATATTCGTTGTAATTTGAATACAGAAAGGGAGCCATAAAGGATAAATAACGGCGTTACTCAATCCCTTTTGGGATGCGCCACGCATTCTACTTCTACGGGATGTCGTGGTGGTGATTTTTGGGTATTTGGCCAAACAATGACTTGCGGTGGTCTGCCGATGAACAAGTCAGCGCTTCATCCTTCCCAGATAAGTCTGCTACCATTTCACCGACGCCGGAGGGATGGAAGATTTGGTTGGACTGGCCGGGAAACCCGAACCAAGAACCTGGTATCGGTGACAGGCTTCCTCAAGCTGCGCTATCCGCTCCCAACAAACAATCTTACGTAGTTAGAGAGTATGGGAAGAAGGAGCATAATTTCAATTCCTTTACAATCCCTAGGCAGCTGCTATACTAGTTCGTCTTATAGT
Source organism: Heligmosomoides polygyrus polygyrus (assembly GCA_947396885.1). NCBI lineage: Eukaryota > Metazoa > Nematoda > Chromadorea > Rhabditida > Heligmosomidae > Heligmosomoides > Heligmosomoides polygyrus. Next base: position 80,708,204 of record OX377205.1, read on the forward strand.
CATAGGATCGTAGCCGGTGATTGAAACTGTGACTCTACGCAAGGCTCTACGCACTTCCTTCACCTTCTCAACTGTTCCTTTATTCGAAAGTCGAATAAATTTATTCGAATATCGAATATTCAATCCCCTTTAGAATGCGTGGTGCATCTCAAAGGGGATTGAATAACGCCGTCCTTTATCTTTATCTTTATCTTATCGAATAAACTTTAAAGCTTTAAGCACAGATCCTGATTCGAGCCAGTCAAGTATTCAAGTGTTTGAATAGACAAAAAAGCTGGCTTGTTCGATTTTCGACCACTGGGAAAATTGATGGGCGAATGAATTCTTTCGTTCATTTGCTCGAAAATTTTCGGCATTGAATAAATTCCTTCATTCATTCATTCGAACATTTTCAAGATCGAATGTACTCTTTCATTCATTCGATAAAATTTCTTAAAAGCACAGCTATTGTGGACACCTGTCGAAAGCTGGTGGTAGGTCCTACCGATGAATGCTTCATCTGCAAGCATGGTCATTTTCAATGGAAATAACATTTATTCCTTAATACCTGACCGCACAATCCAGTGGTTGAACCATGAAAGAAATCCGAGGCAGCAAGTAAATGGATTGGTTCTGAAGTGAGGCAGTGCTAAGTATTTTACGGATTGTTGAAGGAATAATTCTCTTCTAACGTATTCCAATTTAGTAAGCTAGAAAGTAGAATCTCAGCAGTGGCAAATTGACCAGCAAAAATGATAGTTCTTCTGTCTTCCGAATCTTTCGTAGTGTTTGAAGGGAGAATCACTGCGAGATGTACCCTAAGTCTGAATCTGTTTTTGCCTACTGTTCCTTGATGTAGTAGCGCGTCTTTTGACGCATAAATAAATAAATAAATAAATAAATAAATAAATAAATAAATAAGAGCGTTTCGAATAAAATCACTCGCGTCAAATGTCTGAATTTTCTAATAAATATGTCTAAATAAAAAAAATTAAAAAAAACAATAAAAACAAAATATTTTCAAATTGTTCCTCCATGGGCTAATCGGTGCGACACGCTGCCCTACGTGCTACTGAAAACATGCAGGCCGGCGCAAGCGAAGAAATACATAAGACAGTTATATCATTAAGGAACAGTGTGCCGATATTCTTACAGTTAGACAAATTGTATCTTTTCCTGAGCGCTTATTCCTGCGGGTTCCCAGAATCCACTATTCTTCTGATCCGTTGCCATCCGATCATATCGAGGATGTCATCTGCTGTAGCGCGATTTCAGCCAGATCGTTCTTGACGACGTCCTTTCACTTCTTCCTTGGGCTCCACACGGATGCTTTGCGGGTGTTTCGAGCTCTAGCGCCATCGTTTTGACAGTGATTCTCTGGTTTTCTGAGGACCTAGCACGACAGGCGTTGCTTCCTAATGTCCAGCTAGATCGGTGCTCTCTTTGTCACTTCCCTAACGTCATTTCCCAGCTTTAGATCCATCCACTCCGTAGTTTTCACCATTGGATTCTGAATTCTGTACCTGCTTTAGATTTGCTGGGAGACATATGGTAACATCGGCTACCAAAGACCTATGCTGTGGTGCATCTTTTTCTACCACCTTTTCTGCGAAGACTTTTACATCTCGAACGGTTTTCGGGGCAGATCTTTGCACCAAAATGTGGTATATTTCCCTGCTTTTCCCTTCGCTAACATTGATCACCTTCTGTGATCATAGTTTTGACTAGGCTTCTTCCGGCCTGCGAACCTTTGCTGAAATCGTTGCCATTTTTCCAAATGCTACCAGCCACTCGGCCAACTCGGCTCAAGCCGTCATCTACTTTTCATGCGTTTATATATAAAAAGGTTTAAATTAGTGTCAGAAATCGTTTATTGCTTTGTTTATCTAGGGTCTTAAGGGCGATGGGCACAACGGAGGACGCAATTCAGATTTTTTGAGAAATCGGATATAGCTTTGACTCGCTTTGTAGTATCACTTATATCATACATTGTCCCGTTAATCATCAGGTAAGACCTATGTGGGCGGCAGTGTTGAGTGGGTGGGCAGTGTTGACCCACTCAACACTGCCGCCGACGCCGCCGACAACAGCGTGGCCGAAGTATAGCACAGGCCTAGCGTCTGTCCCCATTCGTCACTGTCGCATGCCAATGTGCTCCGATGGATTCTCCTCTCATGTTAGAGCCTTATGGTGTGCTCCATGCTTTGGATATTTATGTGGATTTATGAAAGCAACTTGAAAGCATGTACTTATAATATGCTTCCCTATAGAGGTCAGTGTTTTCTCCACTATGGTATATATCAGATTAAAGGATAGCGACTCCCCATCTGATGAATCCTACGGGTACATATGTTTCCTTGTCTAGTATAAGTCCTGTATGTATCTTTATTATAAGAGGGCATACAGTAAGTCGATGATAGAGAAGGGGTAAGGGGAGAGGGTAGACGAGTCCCTTCCAGGCAGGTGGCGGCAGACGACCTCTCGGCCTGGGCGACGTAGACGTGACTCCCGTAGCAGGGCGTCGCTATCAGTACTAGGGCGTCGCCGTCGAGGGGTGCGGATTGGGTGCAACCCGACATATATGTATTTTATACGTAGAACTCTTCCAAATTAACATGAGCATCTTTCACATTAAATTAGAGACTCTAAATTTTTTTGAGCAATTCTTCATTCAAGGAAAATTTTTAGTATGACTTCTTTGAAGTTTCAATTCACTTACCCAATAAGTGAACACGTTGTTCGAAATTTTATAAAACTATCTTTTTTTTCGGAAAAAATAATGGCTTGAGGCGTTTTTGAAAGAGTAGGAATACGGCCATTTTTTTGTGCCAAAAAAGATTGCTCCATGCCATGACCGGAACGTTGCGATTTTTATTCGATTGATAGAGGAATTTATGTTAGCCAGGAGGTTGACACTTGTTGACGATACAATAAAAAAACTGTAAATAACAATTATCCTTACTTTGATGGTTCATGTGGTTCGAGTAGTCTCGCTTGATGTCTGACCGCGCCATGTATTGTGTTCTACATGAACTTATAGCAGCTGTTTTAAACGTGCACTTAATATAAGATTTCCCCTCTAGAGGTTGCAGCACTTCAACCGCCACAAATTGGCTTAGTTGGAATTTATGTACTCTTAATCAAATGCGTTGTCATGTTTACGGAACATATGACATCGTAGAGGGACTGAGAAAAACATCTGTCTATCGCCGATCCTCTACTCTTCTTAAATTTTCAAGCAAAATACCAAGACCTTCACTTCGGTTAGCAGTCGAAGGTTTTCACCCTTATGTTCAGGATGGGTAAGGATAAAAGGATAAAGGACGGCGTTACTCAATCCCTTTTGGGATGCGCCACTCATTCTACTTCTACGGGATGTCGTGGAGGCGACTTGAATGCGAATTTGGCCATACAATGACTTGCGGTGGCCAGCCGATGAACAAGTCAGCGCTCTATCCTTCCCAGATTCCCAGATAGAGAAGTCTGGTACCAATTCACCGATCCCGGAGGGACTGAGGGCTTGGTTGGCCTGGGCGAGAAATCCGAACCAGGAACCTATTATCGGGTGCAAGCGACAGCCAGCGCCTCCTCCAACTGCGCCCAGTTCAGGATGACTTTATTTAAATGTTAAAGAGTCCTCCGAACTTGAGTGACGCCGTAGTTATGACATAGTTGTACAAGAGCGGCTTAAAAAATTCTTGTACGAGGAGTCTGGGTCCCATTTTGTGATGCCGATTGACGGAAGCATTCTGTGCGCATCCTAATAGGTGGGCGTAGACTGTCTCAAGCGGATACAATGGTAGTCTGGCATGGGATGAGCCTAACCGCTTCAGTTATGTCGGTTCGATAAAGCACCGTAACCGGTTCTGTTTCATCCAAAGAAGATCTAGTGGGGAGATAGCCACCTGTTGGCAGTGGACAGCAAGGCGACACTTCTTTGACACACCCCTCTTTCCGCTTTGTATTGACGTTTGTTCTTTACCAACTAATAGTAGGAGCTGTCAACCAATAAGATTTGTACGCCGATCGGCGCAGTTCAACTTTGCGGAACCAGATGGTGTCTCAAGATGCCCTACTTCTATGCTTGTTCCATCCTTTACCCTTTTTGAATACTGCGAATAGCTAAATAGCTCAGCGGCTGGTTCTCCATGTCCATGTGAAGGCATTCAGGTAGGGTCAATGGAGGATTTGGCGAGGCATAGGAGAGAAGAGGAATCATCCAGTTGTAGTTGGCGTCAAGTGTTAGAAAGTGTATACAAGCTCAGTTTCACTGCGATAGTGTATCATATTTTCAGCTTTCCCTGAAGAAGCATCATATAAAATTGAGCATTAGAACGTTGCTTAGTTTTATAACTCGAACTCAATTCCTGAGCCAGAGCATGTTTCCCTCCAGCTCCTGCAACAGCAGAAAGGGATATCAATAATTCAAACCTAGTGTCTGCAGCAAGTAATGAGACACAGCACCCACGACCGCAACTGAGCTCATCGCGAACGCGACAGTCGTCGTCGCGGGCGCGGCGACCATTCGTACATAAAGACCGCCCCTCATAGTCCTCGATCCCGGCGGCAGTCAGCTGTCGCGCTCCATCTAAATGTCGTCGTTCTTGATACTTCCTCCGCAGTCGCCCGCGACGCAGTTCATTTGACGTCGCGAAATTCCGTTTTCCACGTTCTCTCCTTTTCCATTCATCATTTCCGTCAGGGTTTGCAGGTGTTCATAGATGTCATGGATAACGAAGGTGTCCGACCTCGCCGGAAAAGCCGAAGACCTCCTGAACCGCCTCGACCAGACCACTAGTGACGCGATACATAGTCAGAAAGCACGTGCCAGCTCTGTGAAACCGGCCCGGAGCAGCTCCTATGCTCAGCTAAATCATGACGTGAGTGCTTCAGTCAGATTTCAGTTTCTTTCTCCGTAAAAACTCGAAATGTGTGTTTCCACGGTGGTGTTATGTGTGCGAATCGAGGTTCTTGAAGGCGGACCTACTCATAGCCCAACGTTTTGACGCGATTGTCGTCTTCAGAGGCCTGGACGTGTTGTGAGATTTAGATGTGTACTTTCTAATCAAGGCACCAGCCATTCCAGTGTTCCTAATTTCATAGAAAATGATCAACTCGAGAATCTACCTGGTGAAGAAAGTTCGCACTCCGAACCACAATTGCACGTTTGTACATTAATACGTTGTTGTCTATTTATTACATGGATGCACCATGTGGGACAATTAGCAATTCAGGAATAGAATAAGAATAAAACTGCGGGCTGTGCAACTCCACGAACATAAAACGAACACTAACATATCATTTATACTCACTGGAATTGCTCTTTTTCTGCTAACCAGGAGACTATCTCAACGGTAGGTCAGAACAGCCCAAGTGTTGTATATCGGCAGAATCGCATCTCTTTGGGAAACAACAAAATGCAAATATCTCGACCCCAATACATCCCCGCACATAGTTAGGGACGATGGGAGTTGGGCCATTGGCGGCGTTAGCTCTCTTTCCTGCACGCGGAGGGCGTGCTCAAGTTGGCTGGAAACAGCAATGACGAACGAGGGGCGGTGGCGCAGTGGATAGAGGGGCGGCGTAATCCCCATGATTGCTGTTTGCAGCCAACTTGAGCACGCCCTCCGCGTGCAGGCAAGAGAGCTAACACAGCCAATGGCCCAACTTCCATCGTCCCTATCTCTGTGCATAGTTGTATTGGGGTCGAGATATTTGCATTTTGTTGTTTCCCAGAGAGAGGCGATTCTGCCCATATACAGCACTTGGGCCGTTCGACCTACCGTTGAGGTAGTCTCCTGGTAGGACCAAGGTACGATGGAAGTGCACTGCTGATAAAGAAGTGCACCCTGCAGTTTTTTTTTCACGAGGCTTTCTTATCTGCTCGAAGGACGAACGAGGCTTTCTGTTTAAGCCGTGTGCTGTAAAAAGACAAAGGCTGACCTTAATCAATAACATTGATGCGTCATGCTACCTTCTTCTAAGGAAAATAGGGGCGACAGAATGCACATGTGTCTTTCAATGAATTGGAATGAGCAGCCGATGAACATGTTCGTGTTTTATTTCAACGACCTGGAAGAATAGAAGACCTTGTTGGTTTTGGTGGGACATGAGCCTTCAACCCTGATCTGAGGTGTACACCACCGTCGAAGCGTGATCGAACTGCGCTGCCCGCCTCCGCGGCTGTACGTGGGTGTAGCGATATTTCTTACTAGTTTACTCAAGGCATAGGCAATCGTCTAGCAAGAGTGTATGCGAGAACTGTAAACAGAACAACATAAAGTGAGGTGAAGTAAACATCAACAATGTAAACTACGAGCAACAACCTTTTACAACAATTCCTGTTGTTTAACACATGATAATTCTTCTACAGGTTTAAGCAAAGATCCCCTCTAAATGTACATACTTGTCCAACAAAATGTTGAACTCACCTAGAGTTCGATAATTTAAGAATTCTGGTCTGATTAGCAATTTATTAACTGAGACCCGAATTTTCAGCTTCCTTCTTATGGATGCTGTCAGCATCCCGTCAATGAACTTCGTTTAATCGAATGAAATCTTTTTTCAAGAAATTTCTACATCGTGATGAAATCAGCGAATGTTCTTCTATTTTCCAGTGAGAAAAGGCCAGAGTGAAGTCCGTGGAGTACCGCTCGGAATAGAGCTGTAGTTCCTTGAGAAGCAACTCATCATGAGCTTCCTATTGAGAGTGTTTGGACTACTATTTAGAAGGCTTTTCTATTTTTTCCTGATTTCTGATAATCGGTTTCTGATAATATCAAAGCCGCCCCAATTTATACGGAAACGTTGCGAATAGCAAATGTTTGCTCTACTTTATCCTCTTTCACTTCTAAATTGTATTCCTTAAAGAACTATCTGACACACCAAGGATACCATACAGGGTTTGTTGACGTCAACATAATTAAATGTTTGTACCGCAAGAAATTCATTTCGTACAAATTTGAAATAAACGAAGACATTAAAAACATTAAGCAGTTTGTTAAAAATATTTTTGTGAACTAAAAACAATACAAGACATACAATTAACCATAACTAATATAATATTAAAATCCAGTGTAAGATATCCCATCTGTAAGATATACTAATTAAATTAATAATTCAAGGTTCTTAATACTATTTATATTTAAATGAATAAAAAATAAATAAAAAACAAAATTAAAATATAAATATAAAATTTGAAAATATATGTAAGAAATTAAAAATTAATAATTAAAATATTAAAAATTGAAAAATTAAAAGTACTAATAAATCAATATAGATATAAATAATAAAATTTTTAAAAAATTTAAAATATATAAATAAAATAAATATAAAATATAGAAAAATAAAATAATTATAAAAAATGTTTTTAATAAAAAGTACTTTTTTTAAAGTCATACATCAACATCGTTACCTATTTTAAAGTATTTAAATTATATATGTCACCTAGAATGCGTAGAGAGATTTAACGCTACCCTTGGTGTACTGGATTTATGCCAAGGGTTTGTAGTAGATATATTAGTATACATATCTATCTATATATGTAAGATGTACCATACCGTATATAGATCAATTAGATAGTTCAAATATACGCGTTTTTGCTGCGTATATTGACTATCAGATACTCCGCAACAATACAACCCAACCCTCACTCACTTCTGCACCTTTGCACCACTTACAACCTCCGTTTTTTAGTCTCAACCCGTCCTTCCTTGTAGTACCTAAAGAATTTTTCAAGATAGTGTAGGAAGATGTTTAAAATTAGTACAATTTATAAAAATAGATGAACAAGACATAAAAACTAATTTAATTAAAATTAAAAAATACTACAAAAAATTGCTTTTTTAGTTTGAAGAGATACTTTCTTAACTGATGAGCCTCGGGTATCTCTTCTTTATAAAATACTCGTCTTAAGTTAAGAGGCGAAACGAGTATTTTATAGACTAGTGTTCGTCTTTATTTGAATACCGACGTCACGCTTTCCACAGGGGTTGCAAATCAGTTTTGAAACCGTGTAAATAAATCTCAGGAAGGTTATATTTCAAAACGTTGAGAAGATTGTAGATGCGGTAATTGGCTTTTTTGCTAAAAGAATGTGATGTTAAGAAAAGCACGGGTTGTTTCCTGCTATATAACCAAGATGTCGGACTTGGTTGCAGCCATGGTTAAAACCTGGCCGGTAATGCGGTATCGTGAAGTTTGGACGCTGTTTAGGGTGCTCTTCAGAAGATGTGTTCTACCTGTTGTGAAAGGCATTTCGCATATTTCTGCCTAGCGATAAGCTCGTCATACTTGCATCCTCTAGCTCACATTAAGCACAAACGGCAGGGAGTTCCTTGAAATTTGTGCTCGGGGGTTGTTCGTGCTCATTTTTGCGGAATGCTAGAAAGCTTCGATTTTTTAAACGTTTTTTTTGCGCCGAAATCTTTGACTGTTTTACCAACACCGTGCACTTGGTACGGGTACGATACTGCGCTAACTGGTTTTGTGGAGGCAGTCCCATCCTGCATTTCCGCTGTAAAGATGTGCAGCTCTGGTATGTCCTTCCGCGTCGGATTAGGCCAGGTCACTTCTGATATAAGTGGACATCCATGTGTTTCCGGTGCCAGGGGAGGAAACAGGGCGCAAAAAAAACCCAGCTGGAGGGTGAGATCCTTATATAGACCTTGGGTTACGTTAGAGTGTGAACGTGATAAACAACGACTGATACACCCCGTTCCCATGTTCAGTAAGGTAGAAAACGGAGTTACTTCACTTGTTCTGAATTTATGTTTGTTCTACGACCATATACAATCTCGGAGCAGGCACCAACCCTCTAAGCGCCTTTTTTACTGTTGAGTTTCCGCTTCAATAAGAGACGAATGTCACTCTTACTTATGATTTTTTAGCAACTGTTTGATAACTGACTTTAGGAGTCCGAATCAGACGTTCATACAGAGGAGCTTGGCCGAGGCGGCCCGTCTCTCCCGTCTCGAACTCATTCCGAATTCGCCGGAGGAGCAGCATCCGGGCGAAAGAAATTCCACGAAAGGTTTTAATTTGCCTATTTAATCGCAGATTTTCATTTTTATTCAGTTTTTTTGTGCTTTGTATAATAGGATTTGTTGTGGTCACTTTACAATAGTTCAGCTTTGTTCCTTCGACCTCCATAGTAACGGAACGCGGACGGCGTGACGACGAGTTGATAGCTATGTTGAATGAGGGTGGCGCCACAGATAATGACGATACCAGAAGTCGTCGCTCAAGTGGAGGTCGAAGTGCAGCATCCATTCAGACAACCCAAAGTCTCGCTTCTGGTGAGCCTTGATCTGTTACTTCCTTGAAAATGTAGAGGTTCAAACCTTCTGTCAACCAATCTTCGGCGTTGGTAAATGGACATCAGAGCATTTTAGGAAGAACATCCGTTTAGCTACTTACTGACGCTTTCCCACCGAGCGTCATGCAGGCTAATTACGCATCCAAATGCATGGAACGGGCTGTTAAACATCAACTGCCATTCGTTCATTAGCTCTAACGATGATCCTTAAAGTGATGGGCCGGCTTACATGGTTACTTCTCAACGTTAACAGAGTTTTGCATTCCCCGTCGTTCGACGCGACACTATGAAAGCCACCGGCGTTCCCTGATCGATATCGATAGATCTTGGGTTGCCCCTTGTTTATCTATTTATTGGAAGGCACGGATCATAATCACATACGGTGAGATGTGCAGGAATTTATATATAAATCGTGCTAAAGACAGTTGCCACTTTCCTCAGAAACTCCTCTTAGTCGCCGTGCTAAATGTTAGGTTGATATCACTTGGGTTTGTATTATCCTTATCTCACGCGAATCTTTTTAGGACGACTTAGGTGTACCGTTCATTTTATTCCATTCTCCCATTGTCGATGTGACAGCCAAGTGTAGTAATTAGTCCTTGAACTCCATCGTTATACTCCATCTTCAGTGTTTGTTCTGCTTAGTAACGGGTTCGTTTACTTAACCGTTATAACAGATGTATATCTATTACGTGAATCATCTCGTATAGTAGAAACTAAAAATGAACAAACTGGTTATTTGGACAACACCTTAGTGAATGAATGCAACACAGGAATAAAACAACCCAGAAACACAACCACTACGGAACCAAATATTTATCTACCGTGTTTTTAAAAGGCATAATTCCGCTCGGAAGTATTCTTTCTTCGAGGTCGTATGCAGCAGATCCAGTTCTAATTGCAAAGAAACGTCGTAGATTACGTTTAGCACAGGGAAGTACTAAGCTCCACTAGCTGCACTTCTAGTAGATGATGTTCTATGTGTACACAACTGATCAAGCTGTAGACCAGTGACACATTGAAGAATCTTATGGAATAAGGAAATTTTTTTTGTCAAATTTCCCTCTTCTGTGAGGAAGGGGGTGAAGTTTGAAACTAGCATTCCTCTCAGAACTTGATGGAATGCCGTCATACATGAAGCCAAGGCACCCAACCATGAGTTTCCGCATGATGCTGTTCTGGACCTTCTCAAGGAGTGCTATGAGCTTAGAATTTTACGGATAAAAAACCAATGGTATAAGTGATATTACAAACGAGAACAGTGACTAGCTAAAAGCGAAACTTAGCAGAAATTAGTGTTGCCAGCTCGCCTGCAAATAGCTGGATATTGATCCTCCCAGTAGTACTATTTTCCCACCGCTGGTGTTCACTTTTATAATTACCTTTGATCAACGCACTACTACTGGGAGCATCAAGATCCAGAAATTGGCAGACGAACTGGCAACACTTTTCACAGAAGTTTCTCTCTCAGCTGACCATTGTTTTCGCTTGTAGTATCCTTCTAACAGTTGGCTGAGATCATTAAAATAAATGACGAGGTGAACTTTCCAATCCGGCGTTTTCATAAAGTTGTATATGCTTATTGTTTTCTAGACCTTGAAACGATGATATTGTCCGTTAGAAAATAGCCGGTTGGCAGGAATTTCATCTGTTGTTCGCACGAATTGATTTTGGTTTCTATGTAACGTGCAGGCCAACAATGCTCCGCAACTCTTAAAAGATCGTTTTTTTTTCGGCGTCTATGTGTTTCTCTGAGACGGTGAAATCTTAACTTATCCATCTGTTGTTCACGTCGAGTAGGCATTCTTCATACGCACATTAAAGCTGCCTCTGTGATACCGGTAAAAGTAATGTACTGGCGCATCACCCTTAGCATTGATTGATATAGTTTTTTGAAAGACACTTGTTTTTTTTTTGTTAGTCTGCATACTTTTCCAGAAAAATTTCTGCTTAGAACTGCAGTGATTTCCTTTATATCACAGCATGGAATCAGGGATAACGTGCTTAATCCTAACAAAAAGGGACATCGGACTTTTAGAGAGCGTACAAAACAGCTTCACTAGGAATCTTATGACGAGGTGTTTCTCAATGGATTATAGTCTCGTACCGCGTGGTCACGAACGTTCTTCACTGCTTGGCTTTCCATCACTGAAACATAGCAGGAAAGTCTCAGATTTGATCATGATGTGCGAAACACTTTATAGTAAGGTGTCCATTAACAAATTAACTTTTTTTTTTTTTGGGGGGGGGGGCGTTAACGAGAACGGTTAGGACAAAGCTTAAGCTTCGAGTCCAGGGCCAGATTCATCAACGACTTACAGCAATTTAACGGAGAAAGCGCAATCGAAATCCCTGATAGCGCGGCTTATCAACAAGCGATATGGTGAAATGTTTCACATATCACTTCATAAGCTGCGCTATCAGGGATTTTGGCTGTATTTTCTCCGTTAAATTGCTGCAAGTTGTTGATGATTCTGGCGCAGCGTTGCAAAATCGCGGGTAAGGTTAGACTTCCTGACCTATAGCATTCTTAAGAAGTTCAGTTTGTTGCCTGAAAAGTACGAAGACCTAGAGAAGCTGTGCAGACTTGTGAACGTCCTGTTGCTGGTTGAACTCCATGAGTATAATGAAGCGATGTATCGGTTGAGGATTGCGTAATTATTACTATTGTTATTTGTAGTCAGAGATTTACTACGTCGCTGTTGTGGTATTCATTGAGGTGTTTGCGCTAGACTAGAGTCTACGTTTTGAAATAAATTCAAGAAAAAATGAAAATGACACCTTACGCTATAAACTTTGGCCGTTGTCGCGATTTATGCACTATCTCTCGCGTTTCTTTAGGGAAGGCTTCGTGACTAAACCACAATGAAACAGTTGAGAAAGGGGTGGAAGCGCGTTTGAGTCTCGCTTAGCGTCACAGCTTCGATCACAGGCTACCATCCTATGACCATAGGAAAACCTAGTATGGCAGCTGCTTAGGGTTTGTGAAGAAATTGAAATTATTCTTTAGCTACGTAAGTTTGCTGGCTTGCTTGCGTTTGCTAGTGATTTAAACTATGGAGAGGATTCACACCAAATTTGTTATTTGGTGAATTCAGCCTGCAAAAATTTCGCTTTGTCTAATTACAGAGCAACACTTGGACATTTCTCAAATTCGATCCCAGCTATGGGCTAAGGAGTCACAAATTGCTGCGATGAGAACAAAAATATCGGTTGGTCCTTACTTTATACTATTATTCCCTGATTTGCTCCTCTTTTAATGCAAGTGTAATTGCGGAACTTTCTCTATAGATTGCTGTATGTTTATTGAGGGATTTAAGACCTGTTACGCTTTCAAAGCTAGGTGTTTTCAAAAGTGGATTCGTCCCTCAAACAGACAATGGAAGGGGAACGGAGTGGGTGGGGGGGGGGGCTTATGTGCTCCGTTTGCGAAGTGCAGTCGATGGTGCAGATTCTTGTTTCAGAAGCCAAGTGGCTTTACTCAGCTCTAGTGAATGTGTTTTGCTCGGCTATCACTTCCCTGATTTTGTTGGAGAACTCCAGTGGCTGCTTTGTGAGTGAGGGGTTGTCAGGCTATTATAGAGAAGGCATATGAGAAGGAATGCAGCTGCCAATTTGGGGTTACTCTCTTCCGAATACAGTTATTACGGATCGTTTCTTTATTGAAAAAGTATTGTGATTTACTCTGGCCTTTGGTCTAGCATGACAAGCTTTAGCCTTGACGTGTATTTCGAGTAAATAATTATCATTTAAAGGATCTGGAGCGAAAACTGACGAAGCGGAACGATGAATTCTTTGAATTGATGGCAGAGAAGAACATGGTTGAGCAGCGACTTGCGCAACAGGCGAACGCCGATAGTGTCGAGGAACTGAAAATGTCCAGGTGCTGCTTCGTTTCGGTGTGCTTCACTTTCCAATTCATTGTTTTAGTAACCTTATGCTTCAGGAAAAAAGCTCAGGAACAGCGAGACGTACTTCTTGAAGAATGCACACAGCTGAAGCGAAAGTGTATGGCTCATGAGGAAGAAGTGAGAGCAATGGGTGAACAGGTGAGCTGCTCTTCATCAAGTCGCTAGAAGTGTAGGCGTTTTTTTTTTTGTTGAATACCATCATAATTGTCCTTATCTCTCGCGCGAATGCCCTATCTCCACCGTTAGTTGGATATCCTTCCGTTGCCACCATTCCCTTCCTAGATCAGAGCGTCACCTGTTATGAGGTAATCATTCCTTCACAAATTTCATCCAGTATAATTTGGTGGGTGCGTGATGGCGCACTCGAAGCACGCACCGGCTGTCGGGTGCACCCAAGATTAAGGGTCTTCGTTCGAGTCCCGCGCAGGCCTATCAAGTCTACCATCCTCCTGGACAGATCAATTGATGTCGAACTTGTCTAGGAAGGATAAAACGCTGAGATAACTGTCGGCTGGTCACCGCAATTCATTGTGTAGGCTAGATACCAAGAATATGTTTCACACAGCAAATTTTATGGTAAGACCTCTGTGTGTAATAAGACATTATATTAGTAACGCTATCTGTGCATGGACTCGGCTAGCTCCACACTGCTGGTTAAGTTTCTATCTATATCCCCTAACCTCTGATATCTTCTGCTCTTGATATACAGATTGGAAACCCACGTCTCCGTTAGTCCTAGTTTATACTTCCGCCACGCGGCGCGGCGACACGACCGCTGTAGATATCGATTTTTCGCGCCGTCTGACCGATATCTAGTCGGATTATGGTGCCGCGGCGACGCATTTATAAACTTGAGCTTAGGTGAATGAACACCACTGCATGGGATACCAATTCTAAATAGGTTGTCTTGTATTATAAACCGTCGGGGTACTACTTACCCACACCTAGTCATTGCACTATAAATGTCACAGTTTTTAATTGGAAAATGAGGGCACTGCAAGGGAAAAGAACAAACGGATATCTGCTGCTTCGGAGAGGAGGTATTCTAAGCACGTTTTAGTATTTCTCCTTTCTTCAGCAATGTTTTAGCAAGATGTTTACTTTTGTTGCATTCCGCTTTTTTCGGGATCTGGTTTTAGACTTGCATGGCGATGTGCACAAGGTTATGCGCACCTCTGAGTGCAATAAATAAATATGCTTTCAGACTGCATCCACGGGAACTAAAATGCAGACGTATCTCAAACAATCGAGTGAATCACATTACTCATTCTTTTATTCTGCTCATCTATCGGCAGTTTATTGTGTGGGCCAAATGCGTACCCAAACCTCCTGTTGAAGTGGATTCCCTGGCTCACCTTGCAAGGGGATTATCCGATGCCGAACTTTATAGTTTATCCTATCCTTGAAGTGCTTTGATAGGACAAAGTTATTCAGAGAAACAGGTGCGTAGGATTAGGCACCTGGTGCAAGGAAGAAGTTCTAAGAGCGTTCAAAGAGAAATCAAAGAGAAATAGAGAGTAAAGGATTAAGGTCTTGGATTTTTCAATATCTGCTTGGGGCACAGCCCCCTTCACCCCTTTGTGATGAGTTGGAGGCTATTCGAATGCGTATTTTGCCTGTATAGCGACTTGTGATATTCGATGACAAATCAGTGTTTTACCCGTTCTAGTCAAGTCTTTAGCCAATACATTGACCATGAGGGGTATGGCGCTTTGTTGCCCTGAGGGGTGTCCGAAACTTGAGTTCCAGTTCGAAGCTCCCAAGAGCGGTGGATTCCGCGACCGCGCTGGACCGACTGCTCCACAGGCGATGTTTTTACCGCATCTACTGCGCATCTGGATTTACAACTCTTTGTTAAAACGTAAGCCATACCATATGCTTGCGCAGTAGTCTGCAATTGGGGGTTCCATGAAGAGAGAAACTCTAGTCCTCATGATGAATGCAATCTGGTAAAAGTGAAACCATCCAGTGCAAGCTTTTTCTGTGTACGATATCACAAAATCTACTGAAACCGACAGAACTCTCGAGAATCATCATCATTTTCATTAGCGTCTGTCCCGCTTGGTGGCGGGGTCCGCTCTTCTGGTGTGGTGACGCCAATTCTCCCGATCAAATGCTTGATCAGGGTGCACACCAGCCATCTCTAAGTCCAAGCGCAACGTATCTAGCCAACGTTGCTTCGGGCGTCCTCTGGGCCGCTTTCCAGGGACCACAAGATTCAGGCCAATCTTACACACGGTGTCGTCGTTAGCGCGAAGGACGTGGCCGTTCCATCGAAGACGAGCTTCGCGCAGCTTCTCGGATATCGGGGCGACACCGAACCTCTGTCGTATGGTGTCGTTACGAACGCGGTCCAATCGCGTAACTCCAGCCGTCTACCGTAGCATCTTCGTCTCCATTACACTGAGGCGGCTTTCAACTTCCTTCGTCACGGGCCAGCACTCAGCACCGTACGTCGCTACTGGGCGGACTACTGCTCTATAAACCTTCGATTTGAGGTGCTCAGGTATTGTCCTGTCGCAAAGCACCCCAGTCAGCGAGCGCCATTTGGACCAGGCTGCACTCACACGCGCATTCACCTCCATCTTTAAGCTGCCATCGGACGTGACTGTTGACCCAAGATACTTGAAAGATGTCACTCGTAAGAGCTCAGTACCATCGATCTTAATAGATCCGTGCTCATTCACATCCGTCGTCAAGTATTCCTCTTTTTGACGTTTAGCTTGAGACCGAACAATGCCAAACGATCGCACCACGCCTGTGCCTGTCGCTCGAGCTCGGTTTTGTCTTCACATGCAAGCATGACGTCGTCAGCATACAGCAGCGTCCAAGGTGCCGCCATTTGGAGATCTCGTGAGATTGCATCCATCACGACCACGAAGAGCAGTGGGGATAGCGCAGATCCCTGATGCACCCCCACAGAGATGGGAAACTCCATCGAGGTGCCCGCTGGCGCTCGCACTCGACTCCTTGGGCAAGAGTATAGAATGCGCACCCACTCAATAAGCTCTTCAGGAATACCATGTTGTCGCAACGCGTACCATATAACATCTCGCGGAACGCGGTCGAAGGCCTTCTCCAAGTCCAGGAAGGCAAAATACACCGGTTTCTGTTTCTCGCGGTGCTTTTATAGCAGAAGACGAACGGCGTGAATGGCATCAACGGTGCCACAGCCAGATACGAAACCACACTGATTCGTGGAAAGCTGTACGACATCCCGGATACGTCCGTCGACAATTCGCTCAAAGATTTTCATGGTGTGCGAAAGAAGACGAATTGGACGGTAACTGGCGCAGTCTGCAGGACTGCCCTTCTTCTTCCAAATCGGGATGGTCGTGCTTTGCTGCCAACCCTCAGGCACTTTCTTCTCAGCAACAACCTGATTGAAAAACGCAGTCAGCCAGTCAGCAGGGCACCAGCCCTTCGACTTCCACAGGTCAGCTGGCAGGTCATCGGGACCAGTTGCTTTGCCTGACTTCATCTTCCTCAGGGCTGCTTCAGTTTCGCTCACTGTGATCTTCTGAACGGGGCCGTATACAGGTGATGCAAAAGGAACAGCAGGATGTTCAAATTCTACATTCGAGATTTCCTCGAAGTAGTCGTGCCATCGCTTCACAGCCCTCTTACGATCCATCAGAAGATGACCGCTCTCGTCGTTAATGCCAAAGAACTTCTCAATGTCTTCTGCTTGGCGACAGCGAGCTTTGGCGAGTCGGTAAATATAACGCTCCAATTTCTTGCTGACATCAGCGTAGTATGCGGCTTTAGCAGCGGCCACTGCCTTCTTTGCCGCTTTCTTTGCTTCTCGATAGTTCCGCCAATTATGGACTGTTTTATCACCGATAAACACGTGATAGAGCCGTTTCTTTTCTCGGACTTTCTCTCTGACATCATCAGTCCACAGCCATGCCTGCTTGTCGACCCAGCGTCGTCCAGGCTTCGTTGTGCCGAGTTCAAGGCGTGCAGCCCGAGTTATCGCATCGGTAGCGTCCTTCCAGGTTTCGTCGACAGTTGTCACTGTCGGCAACCGAATGCGAGAAATCACTGCCGCTTCCTTCTCTTTCAGTCGCCACCATTTGATTCTAGCCGACCCACATCGCTCGACATGTTTACACCTCGAAGGTGTGATCTTCAGCGAGCAGATCAGTGGACGGTGTTGCGTGGCAACCGTCTCATACGGCACGGTCTTCGCGTCTGTGACAAGGCCTTGGTCGCGACGCCTAACAAGGACATAGTCAATCTGCGTTTTAGCATTCCCGCTATAAAACGAGATGAGGTGGGAGTCACGCTTTCGAAATTTGGTGTTCACGATGGTGAGGTCATGTGAGTCTGCATACTCAAGTATACGCTCACCATCGGCGTTGCGCGACCCATATCCAAAACCACCATGACAGTTGTAGCCGTCTTTCGTTGCTCGGACGTGACCATTAAGGTCACCTGCCACAACAACCATATCTTGTGACGGTACTTCCACGGAAACGCTCGGAGACGATTACACCGACGCCACTGGTGGTCCTGGGACTTCCACATAGAACGGCCTTGAAGCCACGTCCTATGTCCCTTGACTTGCTGCAGGACCACCTCGTCTCCTGCACCGCACAGAAATCTATCTTTCTTCGCTCCAGTGCTTCTACCAACTCGCACGAGCGGCCCATCAACGTACCCACATTCAACGTTGCTACGCGGGTCTTGCCTACGTTACGGGACTTTCGGACTAGCTCAGTTGCCCCCCGATGCCGTCCTCGCATCAGGGACCCTCGCACACTTTTCACACTCGCCGGGCTTTGCGAGTGCGCGTCGGCTCCCGCGGACGCCGTAGCATTATCTCGAGAAATCTGAAACGCCATCAACCATATGATGTGACACAAAATGTTCGTAGGCCGGCCTGTCACTAGGGCCTGTCGCCTGCATTCGAATGTCCGTGTTTGGCTCGGCTTGCAAAAGCAAGCAGTTTTCAGTGGCACCACGTGGAGGAACGGACATCGCCACCACAGAACTCTCGAGAATATCAAACCTATATATTTAGTTCAGTTTTGTGATTGATGCAATTTTTAGCTTCGCCTTGCCAAGTTCAATCTCAGCGAGAACAAGAAAGAATTCGATCAGTACAAGGAGAAAGCTCAGAAGATCCTACAAGCTAAAGAAAAGCTGGTGGATTCCCTGAAAGCAGAGGTACACCTGTACATCTTCATATTTGTGGAACTGATTCCATTGAATTCAAGTGATAGAGGTCGGTATTTACATTGTTCAGCAAAATGTGGGTGATACTGGAGACCGCACTGGGCACCACTTGCAAGCGGAATTGGAGGAAATGAGGGTCGAGAGGTTTGCGCATCACTTCATTTTGCGTAAAGAGATTTGTAAAAACATCTGTCACCGTTTCAGGGACCTCGCTAGAGCGGACTTGGAGTCCGCTCAGCTTATGGTGTACAATTTGCGGTCAGAAATCGAAGAGATGGAGAACCAAAATAGAGAAGATCAGGTAGTTGGGTTTGCTTCATTTATTCTTGTCATTAGTTTATGTGTGCGAGTCAGTGGTGCTATGTTCCTTGAAAGGTCATCTAGGTTTTTTGTCCTTTTTTGATACTTTTGGCAGTTGATACATTTCGTTCCATTTAGTTGAAACAAAGCGAGCAAAGAAAGCAATATCTGGAAGAGAAACAAAGCTGGCATGCGACAGTTGCTCTGCTCAACGAGAAAGTGGATTGCGCCAGGTGTTTTATCAGTTCTACTTTTTCCAGTCGGCTTTATGAGTTCCAATTTCGTTCCAGAATCGAGAGCGAGTTCGTTAAACAGGAGATGAAGAGGCAGAGTGAAGATTTCGCTAAAAAACTCGAATTGCAGGAGGCGGAACTGAGGAAGAACGTGGAAGATCAGAGGGCTAGGTGAGCAAGATTGGATGAGTTAAGTGAGGAGATGTGTAAAGGCTCTTTGGCCTTAGAGATCTTGCAGCTTAAGAGAACAAATCTTTTTCTTGTAGCGGAGCAAGGTTTCTATCTAGAAGTTATTGCTTGTAGGAGGCGTGAAGAGGAGCACTCTCGTGAAGCCGATGGAATGTCGTTGGGCGAGCGTCTTCTTCAGAAGCAGATTGAGCTAGAAGAGGCAGTGAGAAGAAACCAAATGCTTTCGTTGCGACTGGAGAAACTACAGGTTAGAAGGTTTTTAAAATGAAGTTCTCCATACAGTAATTTCTTTTATTCTTTGAATTATTAATTGCTTCAAAGACCTTCTGTGCGTAGGTATTTGATTTATTTGACTGTCGTAAGCCTTTGACGTCTATGCAGTAAAGCTGAGAATTTTGGAAAGAAAATTTGGTTTTCAGACATCTACAGTCATTCGAGTGGTTTCCTTAGATAGTAGTGCTGTAAAGATTTAAACGAGTCTACTTCCAAATCTTTGAAGGGAACAACATGGTGCGGAATAAAACGTTTAACCGCAACCGAAGGTGAAAGCTGAACACATCACTATTAGTTCTCCCGACTCATAATTCATCAGGGGAAGAAAACACGCAAAAGTGATGGCGAGTTGGTGACTTGTTTTAAGGCGGTCTCCTGCTTGCTTGTATGGTAACTCGATTTTATTTATTAATTTTTTGAAGCAGGCTGAATCTATAGGGACAGGGACATGATAATAGTCAAGATAATAGGGAGTTTGAATGCTGAGTAGCTTCAATTTTATCTTAATGCCGTGTACTGCATGAGATCTTATGTTTAGAATTATGAGAATCTGCAGTGGTAGACGATCAACATGCTCTATATGGTAATGGTAATGCCTATCTGAGATGCCAATTTTCCATACCTTTTGTTTAAAATAGGTGCTAGTTTTCCGATATAAAGAAAAATAGGTTTTTGAAAGTTTTAAATGACTAGGTGTGCATAAAAATGCGACCAAAGGGTTCTTTAAGAATATTCATTTCTAATCCTCCTCAAGACGCCCTGGCGAGCTGCCAAGGACGTTATATCTGCACAGACATTCTTCCAAGCTCGTATAGCTGTATTCATCGAGGCCGTTTGCACCGAAGGATGCCATTGTCCTTATCCGAAAAGTACCCTCGTTTCCATGGGTAGACAAGCGCGGGGAGACTGAGGTTAACCACGCTTCGAATGGTTGAAAGTATTAGAATAACGGTCTCATTTTACGAGATCCATCAGGAGTATCCGTTGAGGATATGACGACTCAAACCAAGCAGATTAAATACGATGACTGACGGAGACGGGAAGCCATCATCTCCTACACGCCGCCTACGATTCTGAAGAAGAAGTGTCTCGGATCATGCGAGAGCAGGACTATGCGGCATTGGAGACGCACTTGGCATGTACATTCGTACGAGTTTCTTACAACTCGAATCGCATATTTGCGACTCAAAACGTTACTCAGCTGTGCTGAGTGCTTCTCATCAGCTTTGATTGTGCTCGCCGCGTACGTTTGAACATCCGACTACACTGTCGATGATGTCGAAGCCTTCTATATGGAGCCGGATAAGTTCTTTAAGGAGTACCACATGTACGTTATCTTCGGCTTCGGCAACCTTAACACTGAGGTCGGATTGAGAAGCTGCGTATTGGATTAATAGAAATTCATCTTTACAAAGGCTTCTCCGTTGAAGCTTAGCTTTTAAGATTGTGTTAGGCGGCCATTGAATGGTATATTTGGCCTCTTCGTTCCTATTTCTCACAAGGTTGTACCCACGAACAACGGACTCTACGCAGTTTAAATCCATTCAGTGGAGGGAATTTAAGCGACTGTATTTGCCTTCGACGAGCAGTGATGGAGAAGCCATCGGCGTCCTCTTAAGCAAGTCAACTGTCGGTGCCAAGGCATTTCCTATGAAGTGTTTTCAAGCTTTAGCAGAGAAAAGAACCATAGTGGTACTTGAAAATTTACGTTGTGAAACAAGAATGGTCTGAAAGAAAACGTGGTGCTTCATTCAACCCATAAACTCTGACTTCATGTGAAATATTGACTTAATTTTCTTAAGGAAGTGTTCTCATCGTAGTTAAGGAACGTTTCAAATTTCAGAAGACTGCCCGCGAGACGGTGATCCCGATAGACCCTCCGTCGACTTCGTTCCCAATCCAGCATCCAGCCGCGAAGCAGGCGGTCACCGCACTCGACTCAGTCATGTTCAAGATGATTTCCATGCTGCGAAACTACCCGGCTGCCCGTATTTTCATAGCAATTTACTTCGTTGTTGTGCATCTGTGGGTGTTCTTCATTGTGCTCACTTACACTCCTGAGATCCACGATGCGAACGGTGTACTGCCCGGAACTGGCAGTGGCGGTGTTGCTGGGCCCACACTGTAGGCCGTCGTTCGCTTCTGCGCTTTCTATTTCCTGCCAGAATTTCAAGTGTTTGTTACAAGGGTGCCCAGCAGCGTCGTCAGTAGACAGACTAGGATTGCCCACTGATAGGCGACACCGGTGTTATTCTTCCTCACAATCTTTTAAGGCGTAACGCGACTAAGTTCAAGGTGTCGTTAGCCCTCACTACTATCATCGACTTGTGTGTGTAATAATTGCCTTCACTTGAGGATGTATATATGTGTTGCATGTCGATGTAAAAATAGATGTACTGGGTGTCTCTATAGTTGCTGTTGTGATAGGAGATGTGATACACTATCAAAATTCGCTATAAACAAGTTCATAACGTCTGCTCTGATCAGTTGTTTTCAGAGTAGCAAAGTACTCGTCGCTTACTGCATCGGCGTTGGTGATGACTCATTACGTCCTTGTTCCACTCTCTTCTGTGACTGCACACCTCGTCTTCTAGCTGGATGCGTAGTCATCCTTTGTGGCTTCATGGGAAGTAGTCTTTCTTATGACTAGAGTATCCTTCTTTAATAGTTGCTGTTACGATGTATTTTCGTATTTTCACTGAGCAGATCTCCTTTGCTAGTCGAAAGAGGAGACCGCCCCTTTTCTCTTTTGAGATTTCCGGACCTATAGAAGTCTTTAAAACTACTATTTTAAACATAGAAACAAGGATTACAGTTGTCGAAGGACATCTAACGATAAGTTTGATGAGGCTAATTTACCGACGCATTTCATCATTTGAGAAAGCTGAAGAGTTCAACGAGTTATTTGAAATTTATTTATTTAAACAGACACCTGGACTACAGACACTTTCATACAGACGACGAATATAGACCTCTTAATGGTTCACAAAATTCTCCATGGTTTCTGTAGACGTGATAAACGTGACCATCTAGAACCCAAGGTTGAACTTTCCCTAAATAATACGAATTGTCAAATTAGGCATATTCTTTAATTAGAGCAGGTTCGGATTATATGAAAGCTAACAATTATACAGTTTTACCGTACAAGTTGAAGACATTTATTGAGAACGCAAGTCGATTTATATGTTCAATCTAGTTATCACACTTTGGCCTAGCCCATGTCATGTGGATGTCATTTTATACAGTTTCTGATTACACTGTTCTTAAATTATAATTTCACGTGAGATCTGCTCGGTGAATTGGACTCGGGTGGAGGTCGACTGCTCCTAGTGTGCCTTTCTCTCTTTGTACTAATTATAACTAGCTCTCTATTAGTAATCAGTTAGCAAGAACTCCTTGAGAGAGGATGTTTGGTTTTTCTCACTTTGGCTTTGACTTGACCTATGTTTTGTCGTGCTCACGCGGCTAGATATAGTCCAACTAGGCCCTTCGACAGGGTTGTTTACGGCAGATGAGGTAAGTGATGTGTCTGCACGAATATGCGGGGACCAAACATGGCCAAGTGGAGCGCAGTCGGAGTAGGTGCTAAGCGTTGGGTGCACCGAAACAAGGTGCGCGGTTCAGGTCCCACTCCGAGCAGGCCAGACCAGCCAAATCATTGGTTCCTCTGAGGTTGGTGAAAGGGTAGCAGTCTTGTTTGGAATAATAGAGCACTGAATTGTTCATCGGATGGCCACTACAAGTAGTTGTATGATTGCGCGCGCTCCATCATTTTAGATGCATCACAAACATATGTTTAGTGCCGACCCTATTCTTAGATGTGGTCTTCTTGAAAGACTAATATTTCAACTAAAGCTTGAAACGGTCGATATTCCATGCTAATCGATGGTCAAATGGACAGAATTTGGGTTCTACTCCACTCAGTTTCTCTGTGGCTACTTATTGTAAACAGCAGTGACCATGCCTGGGAAGAATAAGGCATATTCTCGTCTATGTACGGCCTCAGGCTGTTCATTGTAGGCGCATTCATTTCATCTGCGCGATATCATTTTAATGTGAGCAACGAGTTTTGGCTTTTTAATCTGTTGCTTTTTTTCGATGTATTGTCTTCGGTTTTTTTTTTCGCAGGAGCTGGTTACACTCTAACGAGGGACGTGTTTCAGCTTAACCCAACAGTTTGAAACAAGAGAAATGCCATTCAAAAGTTAGTTGGATAAAGGATAAAGGATAAAGGACGGCGTTACTCAATCCCTTCTGGGATGCGCCAGCGCATTCTACTTCTACGGGATGTCGTGGAGGCGACATGAATGCGTATTTGGCCATACAATGACTTGCGGTGGCCAGCCGATGAACAAGTCAGCGCTTTATCCTTCCCAGACGCGTCTGGTACCAATTCACCGACCCCGGAGGGATGGAAGGCTTGGTTGGCCTGGGCGGGAAATCCGAACCAGGAACCTGGTATCGGGTGCACGCGACAGTCGCGCCTCCTCCGACTGCGCCACACGCGCCCAGTGGCGCAGTCGGAGGAGGCGCGTGAGTTGGATACCTTAAGCTAAATACAACTTGTAGCCACCACGAGAAGAGAAATAGGTATCCCAGAAGGTCCAGGACCTTGCCGTTGACTTATACCCTATGGGATGCTGCTGCTTCAATAAGATATCTAGTTGTGGAGGTGACAGACTTATTCCCTGGGACTAGCCTGGAGAAGTGCCTTTAAGCTGGCTTTTAGTGTCATGGCTAGTTTTACCCTACAATGAGGCGAAAGCCACTCTTTTCATCACTGGAAGCGAATTTTAGTTGTTTAACTGTTTTCTCACACTGTTTTTTCTGGGCGCGTGTAGCGCAGTCGGAGGAGGCGCGACTGTCGCGTGCACCCGATACCAGGTTTCTGGTTCGGATTTCCCGCCCAGGCCAACCAAGCCTTCCATCCCTCCGGGGTCGGTGAATTGGTACCAGACTTGTCTGGGAAGGATAATGCGCTGACTTGTTCATCGGCTGGCCACCGCAAGTCCTTGTATGGCCAAATACGCATTCATGTCGCCTCCACGACATCCCGTAGAAGTAGAATGCGCTGGCGCATCCTAGAAGGGATTGGGCAACACCGTCCTTTATCCTTTATCCTTTAACTGTTTTCTGATTTCTCTGTGAACTGCAATTGGAGCATTTTCAATGGTTTCAGAAATTTGAAAATGAAGGGAACAAGCAGGCTCATCGTATCGTGCAATGTATAGCATCCTCCGTCTTCAAAAATCTTCACCGCCCACAATGAGGAGAGCGACGCCCATGAAATGAAGGCATAATATTTGGCGTTTTTGCCATGGGAAACGTCCCCAATCAAGTTTCAAATTTATTACATGCCACGGTATGTTCCAAAAAAAAGAACATCACAGCACGACACGAATACAAAAAGTCTAAACTAAGAATGTAGCAGTGCAACGAGTAACCGGAGAAAGAATATTTAAAACAAATAGTCAAAAAAGTGAAAGCAAGGCAGTGGACAACGAATCTTGTTTGCTGTAGCAGCCAATCACTAACAATTTGAATTGAATTGAATTTGCTTAGGCTCCCGGGAAACTGGACTCTTTTGATTCATTTGCCAAACTCTGTAGCTCTACGACATGTGAAGAAGAAGCGCCGTCTCATGGATGAATTTGGCCTTGGGAAACTTAGCATAAGCCTAACCAAGCCCAGTCATCAAAATTCCATGATCTCGCCCTCTCGCATAGTGTGGCGGCGGTGTTCGGAGTAGTTTCTCCTCCATGCGTTTGGCGACAGATCTATAGACTACTCGAACGCTAACTACCATAAGTACGTATACAGCACTGTATAGGAGCGGGACCATGAGGAACTGGTCGAAGAAAGTGTCCTATCCGGTCTCAGCTGTTGTACACGGTCATAAATTCATGATCCACGTAATCCACGTAGACTAGTTGCAGTTGAAGGTGAGCAGCATGCCTGCTTCCTTCACATGTTTATGTTGCCATTTATGAATCAGGAAGAATTTTCAAACCAGATAAACAACGGAAGTTCAACTTCTGAAAAAAAGTGAATGTGGCCTTGGCTAAACTATGTCTGAAACTTGAAGCAGACATGCTTGCCATGCTAACATCGCAAAGACGGCGAAACTTCGAATAATGGGAAGCTAAGCACTGCCCTGCCCAAGTTCGACTTTCTATGAACCTTGGCATGAGGTCCTAGATTAGCAGTGTGTTCTTATTGAGCTTTTGATCCGATTGCCAACGTCCTCTACCGTCTCCTCACAATTCCGCTACCTGCACTACGCTACTCAGACCTGCAGCATGCAGCATCCTCTAGGCTATATGGAAAATGCTTATTTAACGTATCTGTCTTTCGTGGCACCTATAACTTGCACTAAGCTAACAGTTTTCGTGGATCTCTTGAATGGGTTGGTCTTGCTTCTAAATCCTAGTTCAGTTACAGCACTGCTATCACGTTCGTTCCTATTTTCTTCTTCGTATTTGTTCATTTATGCGAATGGGTCTCCTCGAATCTCACCATCAGTGGCAAATTGGCTTCTCTCTAGGAGTTTATACATGTATTTGTTACCCTGTATCTAAAGTTTTTCAGAGGAATTTTTTCTTAAACATTCATCCTATTTACCAGATCGCTTATTCGTTACTGTGGTCTACTGTAAAGATTATTGGGGTGCCTTTTGCAGCTGCGTTACTCCATATCTGAGTGATTTAGTGAGATATGGCTGCAAAAGTACCATCATCGTTGAAGCCGATAGCTCACTATATCAAGATCGCGAATGAGAACTCCAGCCGTGATCCGGTCGTTTACTACTGGTGTAAGTTATGGCCTCAGAGTAGCTTTTTAGGTGTCGCTATAACCGTTGTTGTGAACTACAGGGGAACTTTACAGGCCTATTCTATGCTGTGCAGAACGCAATGCAACTCGATAAGAGTTCACCGGAAGCGCTTCAGTTTCTCACTGGGTTGCTGAGTACACTGGAGACCATTAAGAAGCAGCTGGCGGGCACCGAGGCAATAACAAACGAGGTGAGGGACGTGCGTTTCTCTAGGCGTTGTTGGTGAAAAAGTAGGTTGGTTCAGATGATTGCTCAAGCTCACCTTGAGAATTTCGCGCTGAAGCTCTTCAACTTTGCCGACGCAAAAGAGAAAACTGGACAGGTCGATAAGAGCGTCGTACATGCGTTCTATACGGCTGGTCATGTTATGGATGTGCTGTCGCTGTTCGGAGAGGTGCGTTGATGTCAACGATGCTTAGCTGAATTCCTAGCATAATCCGCTGCTTTGTTCTCGTGCAGGTAGACGAGCCGTTCCTCAGCTCGAAAAAGTACGCCAAATGGAAGAGCACACAGATATTCTCTTGTCTGAAGGAGGGCAAGCCCTATGTGCCAAGCAGTCAGCAACATGAAGGTTCCAACGAGTTCGATTTCGAAGTTTCGTTTAAACCCATTTATCTGTTTGGGCCTTCCTGTGCCTGCGGTCATAAGTAACTGACGGTTAGTTTTTAGGCGCTCCTTCTGGAGGGGGCCCACCAGCGCCGGTAGAGCATCAGTACCCAGGAGCAGGTTCAACATCGTCGAGTGCAAGTTATCCGTCTCAACCGCAGCCGGGTAATTTCGGTGGATCGTTCACTGGAAGTCAGACATCGCTGCCGAATCTAGGATTTGCCGGGTTGCCCAATGTGCCAGGTAAGGCGGACATATTCCCGAAGTTGGGTTTTCTGTGCTTCTCTTTGTTGTAACCGGAGGATATTGCAGGAGGTGCAAACACTTTCCCTTCGTCAGCGCCACCAGTTCCTCAACATAATTACAGCAATCCGACACCGATGAACACGATTGTGCCTGAAATTAGCGGGTTGAATATTGGTGCGTTTCAGTTGATTTGTCGACTTTTATTTCAGGAGCTATGTAGGTGTCTCAAAATGTAGCTCACCGTTTATTCGGTCGTATTTCTTTATGAGGCGTGGTAGTGCAGTCGGAGTAGCAGCCGGCTGTTGCGTTCACCTGATCCAGCTCAGATGTCTCGCCCAGTTAAACCAAGCATTCCATTCCGGCGGGGTCGGTGTATCGGTACCAGACTTGTCTGGGAAGGATCAAACACTGACTTATTCATCGGCTAGCCACCGCAAGACATTCTTGGCCCAAATAAAGGTAAAGGACAAAAGACGGCGTTAATCAAACCCTTTTGGAATGCGCCTTTTTTTTGAATGCGTGTTTGGCCTACACAATAACTTGCTATGGCTAGCCCTCGGAAAGGTCAGTCTTTCATCCTTCCTATGCAAGTGCTACCAACTCATCGACCCGGAAAGGTGCAGGGTTTGGTTGGCCTGGGTGGAAAATCGGAGCCAAGAACCTGAATACGGGTTCCGCGACTGAGCTACCACGCGCCCGTATAGGCGAAATATGTACAAATTCGTGACACGACATCCCGTAAATGTAGAATGCTTAACGCATCCCAAACTGGCTGGATCAACACCGTGGTTTATCCTTTACCCTTTGTTTTATCCATTCAGCTACAGTAGAGCTCTATAGCTATTATATAATAAAGAGCGGAAAAACAGACATAACCATTTGCTTTATTTGTTAAAAGTTAAGATTGCACCACGCGCTCGTCCGGCGTTCCTCTATGTTTGCTTAACTGACAGTATAAGTATAAACGTAACTTATTCGGAGTTTTTAATTTCATAAAAGACTGCATTGATTTCTCCCTCAAGCTGAACGCGAGAGTCGGCGGCTGTACCGACCGCAAGTCGTACTTCTGGCGAGATATGCTTTCAATTTGCTTCCATTTTATCACATAGGACTATAATCTGTGGCGTAGATGTGTTGACCTACGCCGATCTTTATTCTATCATGTATAATTAATGAAAATCACGAGCTATTCCATATCTACCCCACGTTTCCTCCATTTTAGAAGGCGAAGAGCGCAAACCTTCCGTGGAAGCGTTCAATGAGGCGCGCAAGTTCACCAAATACGCGTTAAGTGCGATCGACTACGAGGATACCCGTGCAATTGTCGAGAATCTTCGCAAAGCGTTGGCTCTGATGGAGAACTACTAAGGGCTATGATGTTCATTCATTATGAATCATCCGCTGTCGTTCTGTTTGTGCCGCTGGTCGAAAATTTACTTATTTCTCTGTAGTATCATCATTGTCGCTCGATTTT
The DNA here is from genome assembly GCA_947396885.1 of Heligmosomoides polygyrus polygyrus. Classification (NCBI taxonomy): domain Eukaryota; kingdom Metazoa; phylum Nematoda; class Chromadorea; order Rhabditida; family Heligmosomidae; genus Heligmosomoides; species Heligmosomoides polygyrus. The sequence goes on from OX377205.1 coordinate 80,736,744, forward strand.
CCCTCCGAGTTTGTCACTGTCTCCAATATTTCACAAGAATGAATCGTCATCAGAATTACTAGTTAATATAAACGCAGCGGTTACGTTTTTTTGTTGCTAGTCGGGCTATCAAATTCAAGACCATTCAGTTTTTTGCCTCATTTTGCTTAACAACATCTTTGCGATTGTTTTTGAATCCTTGAAATTCCTCCTTTTACACGTGTTTATGTCTGCAGTTTTCAAGAACTGAAGGCTGAAGCCGGAGAGAGGTTTGTCCGAATGATGACCTGACAGAGGGAACACCAGACCTGGTGGATGCCTTTCAGAGTAGGGCTGTGAGAATAGAGTTCAGCTCATCACTTGCTATCATAGACTGGACTTTCTTGTAAATGTTATCGATTTGACTATGTAATTAGTGGTGATTTGTTGCTAATAAACCATTATTTTTCATGTTGTGCGTCCGTAGAAGGTTGCTGTATTCCTGGCTGTTTTTACTCTTCATTCTTTCCGCTCAAGATTTTAAGGTCCAAACGATAATACTAGCGCAGTGAAGTATTCTACGCCTTGCATGTCCATGATAACAGATAAAAGGAAATTTCCACTGATATGTAGTAAAACAGGTCAAAATGAGTAAGGGCACAGAAGCTATTTCGCTCGTTTTCGTGCATCCCCATAAATATGGTCACTCAATGAAAAGCAACTTACTCACACGGAATTTATCAGGGAACAGCGAAATTTGCTCAACAATTTTGTAACAACCTAGTTTACACGCAAAATGGATATCATTCAATATTTATTTATTTATTTATTTATTGAATACCGTCATATGACGCGCCACATAAGGGGAAGAACACAACAATTAAAAAAACAGACAAACATTCTCAGCTAATCTAGGCGGATTTTCTATGGAAACAAGCGTCGTCCACGTACATTCCAATAGAGTAGCCCTGACAGCCGACTAAAAAACAAAGGAAATTTGGCGAATCGGAGGTGTTTAGCGCGGAAGTAGGGGTGGGAGATAAGACTAAGCATCTGATTAAGAAAAAAAATTTTTATATGACCTGAGTGGATTTAAATCCTCTGTTAGAGCTGGCAGACTGCCGGTTTAAGTAAATAGATAAACCAGCATTAACGGGCAGCGCACATGACGGCGAGGGCCAACGAAGAGCATGTATGATCCCTGCTGGCACGAATGACAGCCTGCAGACGCTTAGGGTAGGACTCAACGGCGGCACGCCGTGTTGCTTGCGGAATTTCCTTCCATGCTTTCCCCAGTGAAGATTTCAACCTTCGAATCGTACCGTAATGCGCCTTTTAGCGCAGACCTTTTCCTCCAGAATAGACCAACGCAGTAATCCATAACATTCAAATCTTACGGGTTTGTCGGCCCTTCAGAAGCAGGGATGAAGTTGGGAAGATTCCTCGCGCACCACTCCTGAGTCTTCTTGGACTTATGAGCGTCTGCGCCGTCCTGTTGAAAAGTTACCTATATTTCCAAAGTGTTCTTGAGCTCAGAGAAGCAACTCCCTCACCAAAATGTCGTTCACGTAGACATGGTATTGACCTTTGCTCATTTCCCAACGAAAACCAATCGTGTCCAAAACTTAGGCTCAAACCGTCAGGGAAGCTGCATGAGAGTTTCAGTGAACGATGTCTGCATCCTCACCACTTTCAGCCAATAACCGCGAGTTTCGACGGTTAAAGACTGCTCAATTGAGAAAAGTTTCTCATCGGTGAGAGCGTCGTGCAGTGGTCGTGCCGCTCGAGGAGTCTTGGACATTTTTTTCTTTTCCTTCCATCTGTGCAAGCGTCAGTCCATGCAGTTCACGGATCCTGTAGGGGTATAGTCCAAGTTCATTCTTAACGACTCGCCTCATCGTCGTAGCCAAGATGTTGAGCTCGGATGCTGCTTTCTCATGCTCCGGCCTGGATTCCGCTTGATTTGTTCTTTCACGATTTTTTGAAGGCTGCTCGTAGCTACGGATACTGGGCGGACAGGTCGGGAACGATCAACGAGAGAGTTACGTTCCACAGAGCGCTAGACTGTCGTCTCGCACGGCTTCAGCAGGCGAGCGATGTTAGGAACAAAAGGTTCTGCCCTTCTCAGATCCAAGATTGCGCCTCCTTGACAACAAGACTTTACCATTTCTGATAGAAGCAATGTGGAGATGCAAAAACACTGTATTATGGTTAAGATGACGTAGAATCCGAAGAAACAATGAAAACATAAAAAGGTTTACAAACAAATACTATAAATGACGCGCGAAAAAAATGACTGTATTTATGGCGCGCCCTGTATTGTTTCTGCAGGCCATGTTTTCCAAGAATTTGTCGAATAGGTCATATAATAGTTCCAAAGCATTTCTCACCGTACATTTTCTTAACTAGCGGAGTGGTATTCCCTATCCCGTCTGAGACATAATAAACAACTTTACTTTCATTGACCAAGTTAGTATGCTTTCGCTACCTGTTTTGTTTTTGCGTATGTTTATTACTGACGTTTCCCGTCGCTAGCCTACCCACAGATGTCCATAATTTACTGCGATAGCGCTTGATTTGCCAGATCTATCCTAGTCGGTAGAGGGCAACCGTAAAGTGTTGTTTACGTACGAGCTCCTTTCTTTCTACATTCAAAAAACTCCTCGCATAACGGACAGCATCTGGAGCTCAGACAAGAAATGGGAGATGCGAATAACTATATGCCCCTCCGATTAGGATAGATCCGATTTACCTATGCTGAAATAGCTGGGAACTGGGCAAAGGGCAGCTGTCATACCAGAGTGGCTGCATGGTAATTTACACTGCAGGGTTGAGACACCGTTTACTTCTGTCACTATTAGAATATTAATGCGATTTCAGCCTCTGTAAAAAAAATCTGCTCTGCCTTCCGAAACCTCGCGGAGTATGAATATTAATTAACCAGCGCTCATCGTTAGAGACAGTTTTTCTCAACATTACGTCAATTTCTGTGGTGTGTTACAGGTAGTGGTGGCTTTAGCATGGTGGAGGAGGTAGAGAAGGAGAAGAAGAGGAAAGGACTCCGACTGTAGGTTTCAGATTTTTCTGTCCCAACAGCGACATTTTGTTCATGCTATCATCGCATCTGTTTCAGTGTATCAAGGAAGCCGAATAGAAAAATGCTAGGTAAATGGAAGAAGCTTGATGATGCGGACAACTACGAGAAGAAGTATCCTAATCGTGAAATTGAGGTGATGACTGAACTTTGTTCTTCTTGTGATCCTCATGTTCTTTATTTATTATAGATGTATTGATAGGTGTCAGAATGATAGTATTATTTCATGAGCGATAGTTGAGGTGTTTAAAGAAGGAAAAAGATATATATAAGATATTTATAGCGGGTAATGATAGGAAGGACAGTGGCGCTAATCAATCCTGTTTGATGTCTTTAGTGATTTCGAGGGGAAGGGAGTGTGGGATGAAAAAAGGAATAGTGTTTTTTGAGAGGCTGAATTCTTCAAATTCTATGCTCTGGTTAGCCCATGTAGGTAATTGTTGGTTTTTAAGGAAAACTTATACGTATTATTCGCGCAATCAGCATTTCAACGTTGGCGTGATGGTAACCTTTTAGAACAGCACCGTGTAGAAGCGTTTCTAGCTTATAGATTATATCTAGGCTTGTCGGTAGTGGGATTGCTGCCCTCTTTCACGGGCGCTCTCGTGTGAATGCGCCGATCTCTCGCTATCGTGGATCAATTGTGTATTTTTTCTCGCACAGGTCAATTGACCAAGTCTGTCATTCGGATCTCCTTAGGATCGTAGTATTAGAACGATACCTGTGTTGTAAGGATAAAATGATGACTTCGACATCGATTGACCTTCATCTCGACTTGCACAGGTCAAATAAGGAATAAATGATGGCGGTAATCATTCCCTGTTTGGGTTGCTCCACTCATTCAACTTCCACACGAGTATCGTGAAGGCCCTCGAATACGTATTTGCCCCAAATTATGATATCGGTGATGAATTCAGTGTTTTATTTTACCATGAAGGTCCTTTGCCAATAAATAAACCCTAGGGGAATCGAAAGGATTCTGAACGGCTCGAAACTATCTCAGCCGATTCGCAGCCTTCACGATATTCGTGTGGAAGTTGAACAAGTGCCGCTAGAGATCAATTCTACTGCGGACGGCATCATCCAGGCTCAGATGTTGCAAAGAGAGTAGAAAAGCTTAGATTCAAAGAGGAATTTTTTAAAATACAAAACAATAAATAAAATTTAGTTTTAAAGCATAGTAAGGAAGCATAATAAGGAAGTCATTTAGTACACTGAAAGGCGAGATCGCTCCATGCACTCGAAAAGCTTGTCGCAATTTTTACTTGATTAAGTATTAATTCTAATTTAAATCAATTGAGTGCGAATACTGCTTTTATGAATCATCAAAATAGGGACATGTGTGTTCCTTACTGCATCTCATTTTTTAAGTGCACTTGTTTCATCGATAGCAAGTGGAAAACCTCACGAAAACAGAAATTTTGCTATCAATCGAATAAAAATAGTGGCGTATTGGACGAGGGCATGGCGCAATCTCTTCGTATGGCATTAAAAATGAATAAAAGCTGGAATGGAAGTGAATTAAAGCTTCAAAGAAAGTTATACTAAAATCTTCTTGAAGAGAAAATTATTCTAACCTTTTTGGAGAGTCTCTAGTTTAATTTAGGAGAAGCTATTTTCGATTGGCAGAGCACGCTTTGATTTTAAAAGCGTTAGGCTGGTGTCCAATTTGACGTGAAAGGTGTCCAGTTTGATTTGAAGTGTCAAATGTCATGTGCAAATAGAGTATATCCAATTTTATTAGGGTAGGCCAAAAGAAATGAGACAAATTCAACAAATTTCTTCTTCTCTTTATAACTCAATTACAACTCAACGGTGCTGAGAAGTGTATTCCACCATTAAGGTCAATGACCTTGCTGCCATCGATCAGCCAACTTCATGATCCCATTCTTCCAAAACTGGTTAGGCTCGGTGCTGATGACTCGTTATGGTTGTCGAGGTCTGCTTGGGTCCTTGTGTCCCTTCCAACCATGAAGTCCTGTAGGCTCAAGAAGTGGTGGTAATCTTATGGAGAGATCTCCGGCGAATACGGTTGATGAGGCGTGTTAACGTAGCCCAGCTGAGCAAGCTTATCCGTAGTCACTTTTCCTCGATGGGGTGCGGCTTCTGGGAAGGGCGAAACTATTCACTTCTCAGGTAGCCTTCAGTAAGTAGCAAACAAACATACAAATACGAGAAGCGCGAAACCAGACTGCAGTCACGAGATATATGGACACGGCATGGAGAGTCTCATTACTTTTGGCCCCCACCCCCCTAATATGCGTCATTCGTTGAACTTTGCGGAATGAATTTATAAAGACACATTTGGAAGTGTTATTGAGCACGCGCTCTTTGGAGACATAGATTGTTCTTGTCTCAACCTCAGCATGGTTGGCTGCTTTATTGGCCTCAACTAGGCAGATACGTCGCAGCCTGCTTGGAAAGCTTGAAATATTAAACTGTTCATGCGCCCATTCTTCTGTTCAGCGTGTATTCCAATTACTCATTCGGTCTAGCTCTACTGAACCAGAAGAGGTGGCGTAGTTAAGTGCTTTCGAAAGATGGTCGAGGAATGTAACTCTTCATTTTCTACCCTTATCGGTGTCTGTCGAGTTGATCGGGTCAGTCGGTCCTGGTGACAAGAACATGTTTCCTTTTACTTGGCTGCACGAACTGAATTTGACCATTCAATGCATTTTCCCCTTCCTCTAGAAGTTCGAGGCAGTTTCGTCGAGCTTCGTTTCGCAAACCCGGGAAGCATTCGAGATACAAACTTGCTTTGCCCTGTAAATAAATTGACTCGTGACAAGATGGAGTGAGCCTTGAACCAGGCGGGGAAGCAATGTGTAGTAGGGTGTCAAGCAAGAGGTGCGATAAAACTTGGAATCCGTGAGCGGGATAACTTCAAAACATTCAAAGACAGTGTGTATAGATAGTTCTATTGAAAAAAGCGTATTTTTAGCCCCTTCGCCAAGTGCTGGGCGTAGCGCTCGAGACAGCTATTGGTGACGATCCCTCACTTGATGGTATACCTCTTCCGGCGTTTTTTCGACATTCGATTGACTATGTTGAAACGCACGGTAAGCATTCTACAAGTGTTGTTTTTGTTCGTTTTCAAGCTCTGGGTCGATTTTAGGGTCGGGCCAACATGTAATTCTAGGTCTGACGCTAGAGGGCATTTACCGTGTATCGTGCCCCAAAACCCGGCTGGATGAGCTCGAGAAGAAAGTCAACGAAGGCGCGCCACTGAATTTCGTAGAGGCACACGAGGCAGCTGGTCTTATTAAGAGGTTTCCTTCGAGAATTGTATGGCTTTTCGGGCTGTTTGGGGATAATAAAGTGATCTAGGTTTCTGCGACAGCTCCCGGAACCGCTTTTATCTTGCGATTTCGAGATGGCGGTGCAGGACTGTTCATGCGACTGGAGAGAAGTTTGTCAGTGTGCAGTTCGCTCCAAGGTGAGCGAGGTGTTTTGTGGTATTGAACGGCTGGCGGCGTGAAAAGGGGAAAAAGGGAAGGCGGCACTTTCTTTTTCAAATCTGGCTTTCCTTCGGGAATTTGACGTAGTGTTGTTTGGATACGAAGACTGCTCCACCCATATGCGGGAACGTGCAGTCTCGGTTCAAATTGGCTGTTCAGTTTTCAGTCTTGAGTGGTATTTTTTTTGCTTTCAGATTAGGGAAATGTTACGACATATCGGTCGACCGCAGTACTATCTACTCGGATATTTGTTCCTACATGTTCAAGACGTTATTAATATGGTGTGTTCTTGAACTTAATTTCGTCTCTGAGATTTTTTTACATCGTTTTTCGCTTGGTTTAGCAGATTATAAATAAATAGTGTATAAAGAACATCATTAATCTAACCCTTTGTGGAATAAACCTCGCATTGAACCTATCGGAAAGGTCGCAGAGGCAGCTTGAATATGTATTTGGCCTATGCATTGACTTACATTGACCAGCCTGTGAACTCTCGGTGGTCAATTTATTTATCTAACCAACGTTACAAAGTCTCTTTCTAGCTCACTATTTCCAGTTTATTTTTATTGTTAAGACCTCTTCATATTCCTTAATTCTTTTTTCAGAGTTCCGAAAACAAGATGGGTATTCATGCGCTCGGGTTGCTGTTTCAAACGGTGTTAGAAATGAGCCGACAGCTAGTGTGCTATCTGATAGTGAACGCCAGTGGACGTCTTTCAAGCGATTCTCAGAGGGTGAGTAGCGGAGAGAGTGTCCCGTGTGATCGTAACAGTTTTTTTCCGCATTTTTATTAGTCGATCTTATTCTTCTTTCTTCTTCTTCTTCTTCCTTCTTCCTTCTTCCTTCTTCCTTCTTCTTCTTCTTCTTCTTCTTCTTCTTCTTCTTCTTCTTCTTCTTCTTCTTCTTCTTCTTCTTCTTCTTCTTCTTCTTCTTCTTCTTCTTCTTCTTCTTCTTCTTCTTCTTCTTCTTCTTCTTCTTCTTCTTCTTCTTCTTCTTCTTCTTCTTCTTCTTCTTCTTCTTCTTCTTCTTCTTCTCTTCTTCAGCACCCGCTTAAGTGCGGGGTCCGCTTTCCTGGAATGTTGGTGCCACTTTTCCCGATCAAACGCCTGATCGGGGTGCAGCCTAGCCATCTTCAAGTCCTGATGCCGCGTATCAAGCCACCTCTGTTTTGGTCGCCCTCGCGGCCGCCTACCGGGCACATCAAGGTGCCAGTCTTTCGGACGGTGTCATCTTTTGTGCGAAGGACACGGCCTTACCATCGTATCAGGTACAGATGCATGTTCTTATGTACGCCCTCAATAAATAAATAGATTATATTACCCTGAATCTCTACAAGATGCCAGCCAGAAATGAAACTTGTGCTCGACCAATGAAACATTCTGCACATTCAACCATATGATGTGACATGAGCTGTTCATAGGCCGGCCTGTCACTAGGACTTGTCGTCTGCATTCGAGTGTCCGTTTTTGGATCGGCTCGCGAAAGCGAACAGTTTCTAGTGGCACCACGTGGAGGAACGGACGTCGCCACCTTTTATTGGTCGAGCTCAAGTCCCATTTTTCCAATGCCCAGTGACTTTTCGTGTGTGACGGTGACCAATTGGCTGATATCTTGTAGAGATTCAGGACAATATAGTCTATTTATTTATTGAGTACACGTACGTACATCACACGCGTCTGTACTTGATACGACGAACAGATGCAAATCAGAAAGGAAATACACCGCAAACTGAGAAAACTGACCTGGGTTTCCTGAAGAAAGACAAGTCGTTAAGGCCTATGTTATACCATCGCCCATCCCGGGCGATGTCTAATGATAAGCTTCCATATCGATCGCGCGGCGTGATGAATCGATATGGAGCTTATTAATAGGCATCGCTCGGGGTGAGCGATGAATGGTTGGTAGATTTTGACGGGATCATAAAGTAGAGGTGTATTGCTAGGTTTGATCACAGTGAAGGTGATTCAAGGTGAAATGATTGGCATTCGCTATTTCCTTGAGAGCATGGAGTTCAGCCACAAGAGAAGCCGACTTTCGCTCGTATTCCGATTCGTCTCAGTGCCAGGGTCTGCTCAGCATGGATGAGCTAAGGAGTTTTTGAACCCGCATACCGAATAACGGATAATTTTACCCAAAAATGGCCGGATAGCGGAAAAAAAGGATAACGAACTAACATCAGAAGATAGAACAGGTCTTGAATACCTCTAATTCAATGTTCTAATGTTCTTCTTCTGATGTTCTAAATTACGGGATAGAAGGCTGCCTTCTAAGATTTCTGATTTCTGCAGACTTTTTTGTTCAAACGAAGCCAAAAGGTTATGGTTAATGGTGCTTTTTCTGAGTGTTACGAAACGCCCAGTGGTGTCTCACAAGAAACTTGCCTTGGACCGTTAATGTTTCTGATACACGTTAATGATATGTACAAACAGCTTACGTCGTGGTGTTTACTGTAGGTACTATTTATGCAGACGATACAAAATGATCATCATCCCAAAAACTGCTTCTTCCATCTACCTGGTTACAAACTGCATACTTCAAACTCTATTCGTGACTTAGTAGTCGTATATTCCGATCAAACTAACTTTTGACGAATGTATTGAAAAGGCTGTTGTTACAGCTCACGCCAAGTCAAACTCAACACAAACAACGAACCTTTCAAACTCGAAAAATGGCAACGTTATTCAACCCTCTATTCATGTAACTCCGCTTTTAAAATACTGTACACCTGTATGGTCACCATTAAAACAAAGTAGTATAAGCCAGACAGAAAGTGTACAAAAAAGATTTAACAAAGCAACTGTTCATTAGAAAGGGTCTATTCGAAGTTCCCTATCCTGCAAGACTGGCTTGTCTCGGCACTACATCATTATCACTAAGGCGAAATATCTACGATCAGAACCTTGTTTTTAGAATTATTAATGATCACTTGGATATTGATAAAAATGAACTCTTCACCTTTTCCTCATTCAATGGGATTAAGAGTGAGCACAATTTCAGAATTTGACCGCAAAGACCGTACTCAAAAATGTTTCGAGAATCCTTTTGGCTCGTGGTATTAAAACTTGGAGAAAACTTCCAGCATTGATTCTCAATTCTTCTCCCGGAACGTTTAATTGCAAATTAGAAAACTTAACATATAATAGCTTTTTCAGTGAACGAATTACAGAGTCGCTCTTAAACGAAGAAGCGTTTTTTACTTTATTTAACTAATACTATACTATTATTTAATTACTTTACTTTAATGGAAACAATTTGCTTTTGCTGTCTTTTAAGGGCTTCACCTGTGACCATCCGTGTTAAATTGATTTTCAGTCACTTTTGCTCAAAAAAGGTTTACGCTCTGCTTTTACTAATCTTCAGTAGACGAACATTGGCTGTGTCGTTTTGCGCTAAACTGGTTGACTAAGGGACACTTTTTTGCCCAACAAATTTCTACGTTCTGAATTTGATAACTTTCAAAAAGCCAACTTTCGATGTAACCTTTTGTATTAGACTGACTTCGTATCACTTTTTGGCTAATAAATGTTCTACGTTCTATGTTCTATGTTCTAATTTTAAGTTTTTCATAGCTGAATCTGGTCATTACTGTTTTCTCGCCTCATTTCCTAATTATTTCCATTTTTACTTGCGTTAGTATGACATATTTGAATGATTTTGAGGGGTACTCTATTATAGTGTACAAATAAGTATTAAATAAATGATTATTTCCAAACTCAGACTGGGAATTTAAGCACTTCTGAATTAGAAACCATTTCAAACCATTTTAATAGTGTTTATTGAAACGTAACGTAGTCAATAATTTAAAGAGGTTCTACGAGATTTTTGTTTGACTTGTCGGTTAGAAGAATCGCCTTTTCTTACACTCCGGATGTTCCGGAATAGACGCCTTTTTCAGCGCCTGGAGAACACAAGGGGAGCCTTAGAAATTGATTGTGTGGGAATAATGTTATAGCACAATTTGCAATTTTCAACTCCTCATTTTTTGAATTTAAGGACTGATGGTGACAAAAAGGAGGAAATGAGATGAAGCATGCGTAAAGAGCCTAACTGACCGTTTGAAAACACTGCAAAGGCTGATAAGTGGCTCTTCAATGGAGACAAATGCTAGAGTCATTCACCTTCTATTCGCTCACATTTTTCTTAATCCGGTAGCGAATTATCCGCCTTTCGCCTGTTTTCATAACTTCGGTTGGGTTGTTCATCGGTCGCCCAGTTATTTTTCTCATCAAGAGCTGCTACAAAATAGAATGATCCTGGAATGGATAGTTTGTCCATCTCTTGCCTTTTTTATTCTATGAAGAAGCCGGTTGCGCCGAAACGTAAACCATCCAACACCACACCCTAGCCCGACGGGTCACTTAATTCGTTCTTCGTTATCCGGCCCAAAATAGAACGGATAGGCCAGACCTTCCAGAAGCCGGTTAACGGATAACGGATAATACTGTAGTTGTATTCTTATTCGAATAATTATCCGAATAGTCGAATATTCGATATTTCTAGATTTTCGAGTAGTCGTTTGAATTCGAACATCGAAACGGAGCGATATTCGAATATCGAATAAATTTTCAATCTTCAAGCAGAACTAATTAGAAGAAATTGCTCGACTATTCGAACGAACGAAAAATGGGGCTTATTCGATTTTCGGTCATTCGAAAAAAACTGATGAGCGAATAAATTCGATTGATGCACAACTATAGTTAGTACCCTCATCCCTACTGCCCTGGGGCCGGATTCATGAACGCGGCCGGAGGTAAATTCTACCCCAACTTACCTCGACGGCCACTTTCCCCGAACTTGCCTCCGTTTTCTGATTCATGACGGCCAAGGCGAGGGTTTTGCTCCGCGACCAATTTCTGACCCAATGTGCATGCCTCCGCTGGCCCGCTGGCATCAGCTAACAGCGAAACCAAGCAGTCACACTTGCTGCTGGGACGTCGCTGCCACCGACACTGGCAGCATCGTATTTAGGGGAAATGAAATGTGAAGTGTGGGGTTGGGCGATCGGGGGAGGAGAGGGGTGGAAACTAGTAGCATAGCAGGAAGTAGAGAAACAATGGTAAATGTGGGCCTACATGACTAATAATGGGTGCCATCCAACACAGTAGCCTCCATAGACAACATATGCCAAGGAAGGCTAAGGTGGCGGACGGGCATAGTCCACACACGCAAATCGTAGATTACGATTTGCGTGGAGGACCAGGCTAATGGTGGGCCAAGCCGACCCACAATGCCACTAAAGGAAGCAATTCACTTAAAAATAAGTGGCATTGTGGGCCGCCATGGTCCACAGAGCCCAAAAAATCATGGAATGCAAGCCTAATAGAGAAACACAAAAGGTGAAACAACTCACCGAAGTGCAGCGAAAGACGTGCGCATGGCGACGGCAACTAGGCGCCCCTGCCAGGCCTTGAATTTGCGGCTGGCGGCCAGCTCAGAGCTGGCTAAGGGCCAGCGGAGGCATGCATTGGGTCAGAAGTTGGCCACGGAGCAAAACCCTCACCTTGGAGGTAAATGTTCCCCGACGCACTGACGGGGTAGCATTTACCTCGACACTTACCTCGGAGTTTTCCCGCCGCGCGTTCATGAATCGCGCGTAAGTGGGAGTGGGGGTTAATGTTGCACTTACCCGCCGGTAAATCATTCATGAATCCGGGCCCAGGTCTAACCCCCGATCCCTCCGTGATGGGTTAGTTATTACTGTATCTGTGAAGGAAGGTAGAACAGTAACGACCAGGGGTGTGCGTAAATGAAAATCGAAATTTCGTAAATCGTAAATCGTAATTACGAAAAAACCGTCGTGAATCGTAAACCGTAAATCGTAAGAGTCACCTGACCTGTAGTGCAGTACAACTAAATTTCCTGAAGCTTTTTCTGCTAATGTTAATCAGATGTGATCCAATATTTATTTAACTGTTATGTTATTTTCAGCGTGAGTTGTGCTTCTTGCTAGTAAAACACCTTTCAAACCAAACTAAACACGTTTCAGGAAAGTCCAAAAAAAAACTAAATTGAAAAACTGTATTTGAGCCTATGCCTGGCATTTCAACAGAAAGCTTGCATCGTTTGAATATTCATTAAATTCCTAACTTCCTACCTTTTTTTAGTTTGCGTATTACTCTTGGAATTAGCAGGAACAACTGCGAAAAATTCGCTGTCAAAACTAAAAATTAAACAATCGTTTTACCATTGACCAATATCCGGTTTCCTGCTCAAGCCTGTAATTGGAAGATTTCGAAAACCTTATGATATTGCTTTACTATTTAATAACTCCCTACGTACGCTCGGGCTACCTTTCGCCAGCTCCGTTTCCTATCCGAGAACTTGCATCATCGTAAGCGGATTAGATAGGGAAAATACGATAAGCTCAATCACGCCTCCGGAAATGGAGATCAAAACTGTCAAGACCAGTTCGAGCTTTCCTTGGAAAGCTACGCGCTCGATTTTGCCGCCCTGTGTATACCAGTTTGCTCAGCGCTATAAAGCATATATAATAGAGGAGGGTTTTTTTGTCTCAACGTGACCGTGGGAAAATTCGTAAACTCCGCGGGCTCGATGGTTTAATCACCCAAGTTTGAGGCAGGTTGTCGACTTCTCTCTCCGAAGGGAAGCGCAGGGAGGTGAGCAATCGCCGCTGCCGAGGAGGACACGTGAGGCGTTGCGAAACAGGCCGGCGCCGCGGCTCTGCCCGCGCACGTGTTGGGTGGCTACTGCTTCGAACTCACCCCCTTGAAGGCTCCTGTCCTTGCTACCGGTCAATTAGTGCTTGCAATTAGGTGCTGCTACAGTTGTGTTACCGCAGGGTACAACTCTGCCGCCTGTGTGCATGGCCGAGGTCACTGCTCATTCCTGTTCTTGCTACTTTCTCTGTGTTCGGGCATAACCTTCTGATGTGTGCGAGCTTCCGCCTTCCCTTTTTTGAGAATAGCTCCTGCTGTGTTAATCCATAGTGCCGCTCTTCGTTACTGGCTTTGCCACCGTTTCACTTTGTTTCTCTTCGAGAGTCTTAAGTTGATGTCAGTGTTGTGGTGAGAGTCTGCTGTCCTATTCTAGTGTTCCTCGCTGTACACGTTAGAGTATGCCCCTTGGTAGGAAGGCTTATGTATGCCCATTCACAGCAGAAGTGAACTAACTTGGTTCACCATAGGGCTAGAACCCACCAGTGCTGCTGATAATTTTGAATTTCATACAACACAAAACGACGGATTGGGTGTTCCTACATCGTGGACCTCCCGCCCCAGCTTATTTGATCCCCACTGCTAGTAGTACCACTTATATCTACTCGTGTGCTTCTTAAAGGGACTGACAACCACTTAACACGATGAGCCCTGTCCACCCGAGCCGTTTTGCGCCTGATTCTGTAGGCTGTAAGTAAGATTCTCCCAGTCTAATGCAAGGAATATCTTATTAGGGATTAGAAAGGTTCGTTTCGCCACTGATTCAGACGAACCTTTGTTTAGTGCTCCTCCCGTGGCTCTTCAGTGAATGGGAGGAGCACTAACAGATAAGTTGGTTGGATTGAGCCCATCAGTTTCTCCAGCCCACATAAACTTCCTACTTTCTACACCCTTCCAAGCTGTCGGATTTTTATTCGTGTGATAGCAGAAGTTGAACAACAAACACAACGGTGAGGAACATACATATCCCACCTTTGTGATTAAGTGGCTTATACACTATCAGTCGATTAAAAGCTGCGGTGAACTTTTCGAAGGCATGGTGCGACCTCGTCTTTTATTGCGCCATATGCTTGCTCATTAGCTAGGCTGTAAGTAAGATTCTCCCATTCGAAGTTCGTTGTGTCGAGCGCATGCAACAGTTTCTCCCACCCACTCATGATTCCTATTTATCGCTTGGGCCCCCTTCTAAGACGTTGCGATATTTATTGATAGCGTAAGTTTAACAACAAATACAACAGTGAGGAACACACATATCCCCACTTTAGTGGATCAATTAGGTGGCATTTTTGGAGTGCATGGCGCGATCTCATCTTTTAATGCGCTATATGTCTGCTTCTTACATAGCTGCGGGCTGTAAGATTCTCCCATTCGAATTTATTTCGGCTGAGCGATTTTCATTCGATTGATAGCAGTAGTTGAACAACAAATACAACAGTGAGAAGCACACATATCCCCACTTTGGTTCAAGTAAGAGGCATTTACGCTATCAATCAAATAACCAGTGGTGCTCTCGGACCTAACCGACCGGGATTGGAGTTGCCCGATTATGTTGGCCGACGGGAGCGTTCCACAGTAGATTGGTCGTTTTGATTAGGCAGTCGATACCGATCGATATTATCGATCATTTGAGTGGTGCTATCGGTTTTTTCTCAAACTGAACCTACCACGATTTCTATCTGACAAATTGGAGATAGGGAAATCAGAGACAGAAAATCTCACCATATATATATATATAAAGGAGGGAGGCTTAAGTCACTGTCTGTAGTGGTTCTTCAACAGCGGAAATCAAGTTCCCGTCTCACCCCCAGTTTTCGACTACACTACGCTCTTGGAACAATTCTTCCCGTACGTTCCCTCAAAATTAGTGGCTAATGAAGTCACCTCCGGAATTTGCCACAGCTAGCGGTTCGAAGCACGACGACTGGACAGAAGTATCAGACATTTCTTTAGGCTTGATAAGCGCCGGCGAAGCCGGCTAGCCTGGCGTGGCCCGCACACTCCAGCGTCGGCGCCGACGGAGCCGGCGACCGACGCTGGGTGAGGAAGCATCCGTAGCTAGGTTGGGCTACGTCCCTAGCGTGGCCCGCGGATGCGATGCCGGCGAAGCCGGCTAGCCTGGCGTGACCCGCACACTCCAGCGTCGGCGCCGGCGGAGCCGGCGACCGACGCTGGTAAAGCATAATGCAAACCGATAGAAACATTGGTACATGTCGCGAAGGAGAGCAGCATTGGGAGCATGCCAGCCAATAATAACCAGAGCACAGACGGAACATATCCCAGCCGATCAGGGTACCCGACTGTACACGCCGCTTCTGAATGACATGCCCATTCAGTGCGGTCTGATTGGATGCAGCGTTCCTATCTCACAATGCTGCCCGTCTTCGCGACACATACCCAGACATTAGTATGTTATCCATCAGTTACAAACAGAGTGACTCCACGTTATTACCAAACGTGGAGCTAGAATACTCATTTCTCTTTCTCTAAGAAACTGCTTCCAGTGTCCTTTTACTATATACTTATTTATTTGTTCAATACGCTGCATAAGGCAGTCATGAGAAAAATAAATACAAACTTAGACTATGGGCTGAAATATAGCAGCACTTGGCAGTAGGAATGCGATGTGCCTCGCTAGCTCTGGACCGGAAACGGACGAGCCCAGCCTCCCCAGCCTCCTAGGCAGGAGCTTTTTTTTAAAAAACATTGTATTGCACTTGCTTCTCTTCTTGAACCTGTCTGGTTCCAAATGGGAGCCCTTACAATCTTGGAGAAATGGAAAAGTTAGTTAGCGAAGAGAGAAGCCGGATTCGAGAAGCGTGCCAGCAGGACGCATTGTACAACACAGTAGCATATCAGATCATCAAAAATCAACTGTAAAGGGGAGTGGGAATGAGCTATAAGCGACCATTAGTGTGGGCACATCCTTATAACCCAGTCCATATAAATTTGGTCGCCAGTTGGTTGTTGATCAAAGATCACATTTACGAAAATTTACGATTTATGACCCAAAATGTCGTAATTCGTAAATCGTAAAAAATTTGACAAAAATAGCCGTAAATCGTAAATCATAATTAATTACGACACATTAATTAATTTAATTTAATTTAATTTAATTTTAATTACGACACATTAATTAATTACGCACACCCCTGGTAACGACTATATCAGCTAGCCAGTGCAGTTCATTGCGTGAGCCAAACACGAATTCAAACTATGGCGTTCAGTTTCGAAGCAATTTCAAAGCAACGCAGGAAACTGCTATAGGTCCTTTTTGTGAACCTGCACAGTCTGTTCATTGGCGGCATTCTATCTGGAAGCAGTAATAACTATCATAGTTCACGTCTTCCCTACTGCGATCGTTTCTACCATTCAAACCATTATATTGAGATGCATTATGTCACGAACGATTCTCTTTTCAGGGCGGATACCTGTTCGATGAGCTGACTATAGTGCCGTGAGTTCAAAACATTTTTATTAAGGAAAAATCAAAAATAAATAACATAGCAAGTAAGGCACCATGTGGTTAGGAGGAGGAAGTAGTGCGCATTGGAATTTCTTGATCAGGGAACACATATTAGGGCAAGCATAGGTGACGGTCCCGAAACGTTGAGCGATGAAAATACACGGGGAAAACTGGAAGTTGGAAGTTCCACAGATTAGCAGTAGCAATAACAAGTACAACGCAAGTAGTAACGACAACGAATCTGTACGACAATGAAGCTCTCTATCTTCTAAGGAAATCACTTTCTCACTAAGTACAGCAGAACAAACGAATGAGCTGTGTGGCATCAGTACGGGGTGACTCCGCGCATGGCTGTCACTTCCTCGGCGCAATGTTGGAATCGAGTTCGATTTCAACCATTCCGTCTTCTAGTTTGGATACCTTCTTCTTTGTTCGGTTCTCCTCTTCCACTGCGATTTTCCGTTTTTTCTAGAATACAGAGGCCCGTTGTTTTCCTTGATGTGTGTGTGTTCTTCTGAGAAGCATTCGATATGGTACTCACCCTCATGAATAGTCCAACAGCTACGATAGCTATAGCTGATATGATCGCGATTACGATTATCGTGGCAGGCATTGTGTAGCTACTCTCACCTGAAGTAATTTGTTCTTGGCTCATGTTCCCATGTGGCTTCGTGGGTTCATACTCTTTCCTGCACTCAGAACCGATGAGCGTTCAGCTAAGGGGATTTCGAGGTAACAGTTGTAGCCGATCGGAGTATGGAATAGCCCAAACGTATGAACGTTTGGTTCATGTCGCGAAGATGAGCAACATTGAGAGGTGGTGGCGCCAGCCAATCATAGCCAAGCAGATCGCCGGTCTGATTCGCTGGTGCGCTCCCACCTCCCAATACTGCTCATCCCCGCGACATGTACCGAAGCGTCAAATGGCGACCTTGGACAGGCATACTCGGCGATCGGCGAGTGCACAGAGAGCGACACTAGGCGATAACGAGCGGGGAATCGCCAAATGGCTTTTTACTACAAGGAGTGCGTGATAGATGATAGATTGCAACTGACCAAGCCAAGCGGCCTTTCGCGATGCACTATGAGCACTGCACCAGGCTGCTCATTGTCCGCGACGACAGTGGTTAACCCGCTCGCTCGTACAAGGAATACGAATCGTTCAACGCCGAACGATCGCCTTCCATGGTCGATAGGACGGGCGACCAGTCACTTTTGTCATTTCCGTCGCGCACTATGAACAAACGCACGGGATTATACGGTACTTATGAAGCAAAGGGCCCGTGGTGCCATGGGGTTGCCGGCAAACATGTTAACGCGGCAACCCCACGGCACCACGGGACCGCTACTTATGAAACACCAGTCCTCGGGTGCCGTGGGGTTGCCGCGTTAACATGTTAACATGCAACCCCACGGCACCACGGGCCCTCTGCTTCATAAGTACCGATTATACTTTAGGCCCCGGGCATTACGGCTTTATGAAAGCTACCTATATCTATAGTCTGCGCAGCTTAATCGATATTGATTGCAATTCAATTTCTTTAAGCCACAAGTGGCTGGTATAGAGGTGTAAGCTGTTACAATAATGTCTTGTTGCGACCAAAAGTCTAGCGTAAGGTGGGACTCGAACCCGCACCAACTGCTGACTGGGCGGGAATGCTCTACGCCATTACACCACCGGCGCTCTTTGATCGCACGCAACATCCAGGTCAGCAGGAGGTGCTGGTTCGAGTCCCGCCTGGCGCTACAGTTTTGATCGCAACAAGACATCATTGTAACAGATATTGATCGCTCCAATAACGCCGCACCACTCGGCCATACAAGAATGGTTGTGCGTTAGGCCTATGTTATACTTCGCCGACGCTGTCGTCGCCGACAACTGCGTCGCCGAAGTATAACATAGACCTAAGGCACAACCATTCTTGTGTGGCCGAGTGATGCGGCGTTTTCTATGTGTAGTAATGCGCGATTATGAGCATGGGTTTACGACAACGGATGATGGTAGCTATGAATTGTCCAAGGGGTCATCTTCTGAGGCCGGATTCGCGATTGATAAAATATAATGCGTTAATGATAATGGGTAAGTTTATCAACAGAGGATAACAGGCAGAGGCCAAGTTTGGTATCCATGATATGATATAATTCGGTGGATGATATAATTCTTCTACTACTATTCTTTCAACGCTCTTGTGAATACTAGGTAATGCTTCATTTTCTACACTATACCCTCAAACCCTGGGTAAAGTCATTCATGAATCCGCCCCAGGGAGTAAACGGCCGTCATGGGGCGATAGGAATCAACAGTGTGCGGTAGACAATAGCTTCCTATCTGGTATGCGCCAAAGTTCGACAACTGGGAACAGCGCACTGCCGTAGGTGAAATGGTGACAATTAGCGACACCAAGCGACTGTTCATAGTTCCAACGAGTGCGGCTCGACAGCTGGTACAGCCGAAGCATAAGTATCGATCTTTGCGGGAATCGATTAGAACTGATCGATTCGTGTTCTTTGCTGAAGCTGTTCAAAGCTAAGGTCACTTTCTTTTAGGACTATGAAGTATCTAGAGCAGCGTGGACAAGTCATGGGATCAAGCGGCATTAGGCAATGATGAGCTCGTAGCGACTTTGGTCGGCACGGAGCGATAGCAAGCGGCAGTAGGCGTCAAACTGCGCTTAGGCTGCTATATCGTACCAGAGGGGGGATCTGTGAGCCCCAACGTTCGGTGGTTGACAAGGTGTAACTTTGAACGTGAACAGACGACGGTGACACTAAGCGACTGCAAAGAATTCCGGCATCTGCACACATTCAAGCAATGGTTGGCAGAACATATGGGACCCAACCAACCAAGCGACCTTGTGCTTTCATAGCGAGAAACCTCCGTAATGGGCGATAGGGAACATCGATGAGCGGCATTACGCGATTTAGTTCTCAGTCTATTTGCAGCGTCTATTAACAATCACTGCGCTTCTATCTGTGAATCTGAGCTTCGACTTGGCTAACAAACAGCCAAAATGAACGCTACAGGGCCAAGAGAAGAATAGTTTCATTGCGAAGAACGACGGGGGTTGCTAGTGCGACAGAAAGCGCTTTCGGACCAGACTGTGACGTATCGCCTTGCCGAGAGGATTGCTGCAGCAGTTGTCTAACTGTCATTAGCGATTTAAAATACTTAAAGATGGAACCAATGCAGAGAAGTGATAAACGGCATCGCACATGAAACAGCGTCGTAGAACACGAGCCATTCTGTGCGACACTATGCGACAGTAAGCGACATCTAATAGGCACACTGTTTCATGCTGCACCGATGGTTTCGGCAACGAAAGAAGCAGCGCTAAACGAACCTCGGCGATAACAGCGACATTAAGCGGCTTTGAGCGATAGCTGTTATTTCAACATTGTGCTAAGTTTAGCAGAAGTGAAGGATAGGGGAGAAGTGGCTGCTTCTGTCATCATCGTATTAAGAAAGCGAAGGGAAGAGATAGGAATAACAGATTGCACAAGGCAGAAAATGTTGGTTTTCTACAGATCTACTGCCTATAGGGGCGCGTGTAGCACAACACGAGGAGGTGCTGGCCGTCGCCTGCACACGATACCAGGTTTGCGGTTCGGGTTTCCCGCTTGGCCAACCAAGCTTTGCATCCCTCCGGGCTCGGTGAATTGGTACCATACTTGCCTGGGAAGGATAAAGCGCTGAGCCATTCATCAGCTGCCCTCCGCAAGTCATTGAATGGCCAAATACGCATTCAAATAACTTCCACGACTTCCTGTATAAGTAGAATGTGTGCCTCCCCCCAGAAGGAATTGAGTAGCGCCGTACTTTATCCTTTATCCTACTGGATGGGACCTCATGCCCAGATGCAGAACGGCTCTGCGACAGACAAAGCTCTAGCGACGGCGATCGCCCTGCGGCTTATAAACAAACTGCCATAAGTTGCACATATGGTGCTGTTGCGGTCTGAACCGTTTTTCTGTCGCGGCTGCGGTTCACTTTCTTTCCCTATAGATGGAACCGGTGACAAGATGAAATCGGTGATGTATGGGGGAGAAAATTCGCTTGCAGATTGTTCATTAGATGCGGAGCGCGTTGTCGACTGGAAAAGATAGGCCTAAGATGGAAATAGATAACGTACGTAGAAGCGCTGGAAATGCTTATATTAACTTCGTCGTGTATTTGGAGGCCAGCGAAGAGCCGGACTGAAGACAGACTGGAGCCAAGCAGGTGGTCCACTCTAGGCATGATTTCCTCCCCCAACTTTCAGAAGCTGAATATCAATAACGTCAGTCGATATCAGTTGCCTGCATCCACTGCTACCGTATTCGTTTGAGTTCCACATAAAATGGAAATTCTAGATTTTATTGACAACTTAAATGGATATTTTTTTAAAGCGCTCAAATAAGTGCAATAGGCAAAATTAAATAATTTTATCTACTCTTTTTTCTCATGGGCGCGTGTAGCGCAGTCGGAAGACGCTCTGGCTGTCGCGTGCACCCGATACCAGGTTCCTGGTTTGGATTTTCCGCCCAGGCCAACCACGCCTTCCATCTCTTCGAGGTCGGTGAATTGGTACCAGACGTGTCTGGGAAGGAAGAAAGCACTGACCTGTTCATCGGGTGTCCACCGAAAATCATTGCATAAGTCAAGTACACATTCAAAATTGCCTCTGCGACATCCCGTAGGAGCAGAATGTGTAGCTCACCCCGAAGGATTGATCAACGCCGAGCTATATCCTTTTATCGATTCTTATTAAGCCCATCTTCTCGTGGGTCTCCACTCTTCACCCCGAGTCGATTCAAGGCTCGACTCCTGCTTAGGCCAACCAAGTTTTCAGTACGTCTAAGCTAGGCGGACTGGTGTGGAGTGACTGACAATCATAAATCGCTGATATGCACATCGCTGACCACCACATGTCATTGTGTAGCCCAAAAACGCATCCATATCGCCTCAACGATATACCGTTGAAGTCGAATGCATGGCCCATACCACAATGTACGACATCTTTCTTTTTTGAATGAGTTATGTCCTAGATGAACTGGTAATTCGTTGTTAAGCCCTGGAAACCTTTAAGAAGACTTCTGTGTGGCGACTAAGCTCGGTCCCAATAACCTACTCTCTCAGAGCATCCCAGCAACATCGTCCTCTCATATGTGTGACTAGAAGGATTCTGCCTCGATTCTAGTGCTATTCTGGTTTTTCAATACCGAAATGACGACAATGTTTGCAGAGTAACTGTTGTCTCGAAGAGATAGCATAGGAAAATCGATGAGTGTTTTGTGATTCTGCTGCTACGTAAACATCGTTCCTGGTGTAGCGCAGATTCGATGTTCGCCACTGTGGCAGGTGGTTATTTGACGCAGTGTGCTCGGTGTTGAGAAAATGAAGACCGCGTTGCAACTTCAATGTTCGAAGCCCTATTAAACGTGGTGGTCACCGGCCACCGTATTGAAGAAGAACGTCAAAGTTAGTTAGCCAAATCTATCCTACACTATATACAGGACTAATCCGTCGTTCCGTTCGTGTGTCTTTAGTGCCGTCTGTTCAAGAAATGGCCAATGGAAGAGGTCCGGGTAATCCCTACTCGCAACCAGGGTTACTCGTCTGTGTGTACCACAAGAGTATGATAACAATAAACTCGCATCACAACATGCGAAAATGTCGCGCACAACCGGTACTGATCGATTTTATCGATTTTTGCGCAAAGTCGCCGCTGGAGATGGGAGTCGCTTGAAGATGAAAACGGCAGGATGAGATCCACAAAGAGTAACCGGTATAGATCGATCGTCGAGTATCGATTAACATTATCGATTTTCTTAAAACTGACCATTAGTAACCCATGTGAACGAGATGAGCGGTATACGGGCTCAACAAAAAATGATGAAAACCGATCAACCGATCAATCTCGATTTTCACATTCTGGGAGCAAAACCCAGCCAGTAGCCCCGGTCAATTACTAGTTAAAGGGTAAACGAGAACGGTCATGGTCAATCCGCTGGGATGCGCCACGCAGTCTATTATTGGGAAAGGTTGGGAATGCACTTCAGAAGCTTATTTGTCGTGTAGATGCAAGTAACGATTAAGTCAGTGTCTTATTCTTTCCAGAGAGGACTGCTACCAGTTCGTCGACCCTCCCCCCATGACATGACTGAAAGTTTGTTTGCTCGGAAACTCGAACCTAGAATCGATGATGGTATAGAGTAGGCCAGCTCATGCAGCGGACTGTTCCACCCTTCCGAAATTACCCAACGAGATTGGATGAAAACTCCAAAGGTAATGAAGATCGGACGAGCTTCTCATCTCGCTAGACAGGTTTAGTCGTAGTGGCCATAAGAGGTAACAGGTCTTGCGATTCTTGTGATTCTCTGCCTTAAATGTCGCATCTGTCCAGTCGGCTGAAGGTACTGCAGTTCGCCCATGGTGATTTCACCTTCGGCGGCGACGGTTAGGTCTTCCATTCCAACAGCTGGAGTCAATCCGTTGATGGATTGACGGAACACTGACTTGTTCATAGAGCAGCAACCCTAGGTCTGTAGGACTAAACAAGTCTTCAGAGTTCCTCCGTAGAAGTAGAATGCGTGGCGGATTCCATAAAGACGCTGAGTATGATAAACCTTTGCCATTGATAACACGCGTAGAGTTGCTTTGGACCTCATTCCTGACTATGTGTTTCTGTTAGAGGTGATCGCTTGAGCCCCTGCTGCGAAAGCTGTCAGTGGCTGCTTTACACCCAGGTCAAAAAATGAGCGTTGCTGGCGGAAGTGATGGACTGCGGATTAGTTCTGGATGCCGCAAAGCGGTTTGGAAGTGCGACTAATGGTTGCAGCTAATGGGAGTGATAGAGAGGCAGGGGAAGAAGTATTATGGAATGGTATGCTTAGGCTACTGAAGAGAAAGCATTGGATATGGCGCCAACACGTGGGGCGAAAGCCTTTCCAGGATAAGATCCTAACCAGGCGAGCGAATAAAATCTAAAGCACTGGGAGTTAGCGTATTACTAACCTTCCTGCTGCTCCATGGCGTCCTTCGGGTCGTTGGCCTTGTTGAGATCGTAAACTTCCCGCCGCGGTTCTTCTTTAAAGAGCGTCTCGTTGGTTTTGGAGCCGACGAAAAGATCTGGCTGCAATCGGGTTATCCATTGCATCCGTTGTCCACGTATGGGCCATACGTAAGCGCTCAGACGTCACCTACCAGACTGAATGGTGTTGTGACCTCTTCAGTAGTTGATCCTGCCTCGACAGTGGTTGTCGATGGCGCGGTGGTGGTGTCAAGTTTCTCGTCGTACGGCTGTAACAGCTGGAGCTTAAGCGACGAATAGATAGCTGGTGGTCTTTGGATGGCGAAGCCAACCTGAAAGTCGTTAGAATCGACGTCGAGAAGCGGCTGGTGCCGAAGCGTGTATGGCCGATCGCAGAGGGTCTCGTTAGCGTTCGCAATCAGGAATTCCTTGCCCTCTTTAGCGGCAGACTTGTAGCGGTCTTCGACGGCAAACACGACTGAAAACATGCTGTGTTTGACTACCCGTTATTCAGAGGAGGTCCTTGAAAGACGTACACTTTGCAGTTTCTGAGTCGCAGATGAACGGATTGCCAGAGACGTCTAGGTGCTCGAGTGACTCAAGGTCCTTGAGAATCTGAACCACATATTTTTAGCGAAGTATGCTTGAGAGGAAATTCTGGTGATGAACTAAGAATACTGATTTTAGAAAGAATTCAAAGAGTAAAGCAAATGGTTAAGGGGAAGAGTAGAGATTAAAAGTGTAAAAATTAAATCACTGGATCACTGGAAATTTCATGTGCTCATACATAAAAATAAATAAATAAAAAACATGCGCGAAAATTATTAATATAATTTCCTGGTCGAAACAAGATCGAAATGATGAAGAAGGGTGAGGAAATAGAGTGTGTGGAGGTCGGCAGTAATGAATATCATCGTTGTTGGTGACATGACCCATGTCCTCACGGTACCCCTGCGGCGCCGTTAACACGCATTTGGACTGCCAATGACGGCCCGGGCCACTCGGAGGTCAGATATCCGTGCTTATCGTCGCTACGGAAGAGGCGTGGTTAGCCCACAAATTTTGGATAGCTTTGCCCTTCAAACCTCTTCTAGACATCAAGACGTAGAGGCAATTAAATCACCTAGGTGTGGCTTAAGGATGAACTGGGATGAAATCGCTGCTGTTAACGATCTTTCAAATCTACCATCCGCTTTAAATTACAGGCTGATTTCCATCTAACAAGGAGAGCCTCCAAAGTGGCGGTGAGCTTTTGCGATGCAATTTTTAAAGGATGTAGGTGTCTGCGTGGGGAGTCAAAAACCTTAATTATTTTATTCGGAATGTTCTTCTGAAGTCGAAAAAAGGCGTGTGGAAGCGTGAGCGCAAAGTTGATCATGCACTGCTGCCACCCAACCGAATGTGGTTGGTTGGCGCAGTGGATAGCGATGTGGCCTTTCGGCCGCACCGAGTGGGTATTACGGTTCGACCCCCGGTTTTGCCAAAGTTTTTGCACACAGAAGAGCATTCCGAAAAAATTAACTTCGGTTTTGGCCTCCCACGCAGGCCTTACATCCTGTAAGAACTGCATCGCAAAAGCTCATCGCCACTTTGGAGGCTCTCCTTGTAAAAATAAAGAATGTCCTCTCCTTGTAAGAATTCTATTTATCCAACAAATCTGAAGGATAAGGAGCCAAATTGGGCAATTTTCAACCCAAATTGGACACTTTTCTAACTACATTAGTCGCTTTTATAAGCAAGCTTGACGCTTTTGAAGTCAAAATTCACAGCTTCTAAATCAAAAAGAGCTTTTCCACATTAAAATAAATGTTCTTCGAGACGCTTAGAATATTTTTTTTCTTCAAGGAAGAGTTAGTTTGTCTTTCTTTGAACTTTTTTAGTTCACCTGCCCCAATAAGTGAACACACTGTTTGAAATTTTCTAAAAATCTTATCTCGCAAGGAAATGTAATGAATTACAATAAATGAATAGTGTATGAAATGGATCCGAATTCACGGAATTGAATTTGTTTGAAGGGCAGGAAGGTCATTTCATTCCTTTAGCTAGCCTTTTTCAAGCCAATAATTTAGCGCATTAAAAGCAGAGCGCGCCATGCACTCGACTAGATCGCCGTAATTTTCATTTGATTGACTGTGTTTACATGAAACGCCGACATGAAGGTGTGCGCACTTCAGAAGTGTTATTGTTGTACCATTTACCTATGTGTTACTCCACACAAAGAGACTTTTTGCAATCATCGAATAAAAATTGCAACGATCTAGTCGACTGCATGGAGCGATATTCTTTTCTGATTCATTACATGATTGCCGCCTTTCTCCGATCTTTCAAAATCTTACCTTATGATCTCACAAAATTTCAAAGAGTGAGTTCATTTATTGGGGCAGGCGAATTGAGAAATTTCAAAGAAAGTCACACTAATTTTTCCTCTAGCAAGAGATCGTCTCATCATCTCTGAGAGTCTCTATTTTAATGTGTAAAAGGCTTGTTTTATTTTGGAAGACGTTCAGCTCTATTTCAAAGGCGTCAAGCTTGCAAAAGTCTGCAATATGGATTGAGAAGGGTTAAATTTGACGTGCAAATGATATAGAAAGAGCTGTTGCGTCTGTTGGGTCATGCACGTGTCCATTAGAACCTTTGGGTGTGTTTCACAACATAATAACAAAGTAAAGCAACCGATCAATGTCTTCATCTTGGTAGGGACAGAAGGGGTGAGATAACGGCTAGACGGGTATCAGAAGAATGATCATACGCACAGACCAATCGATATCGATCGATGTCAACGTTTTTGCCCGGATTGAAAGAGGGGAATCACGCGGTTGTCGTGGTCGGTAGATAGGCTTAGCAAAAAGGATTCAGTATTGATCAGGCTGATCGATATCAATCGATGACACATACCATTTTCTGCACGATTTGACCATTTTAAGAGGGAGCCGCTCAAAAGTGATGTGCGGTAAAAATGCCGATGATGGACGACAAACGAGTTCAGGGGCGAAGCCCCAGCCAGTAAGTAGTTAGTCCGGCCGGCAGGCCAGGGATTCACCACATCGGCCTACGTGCTAAGTGGTACAGAGAGCTACAGATACGATAACCGATATACCGTTACCGGCCGGTAAGCGGTTGATGAATCTGGCCCCAGGCGGCTACTGGAAAGTTCTATGTGGTGGTGGTCCTGGACATGAAATTGGGCCCGATCGATCACTGCATTGCATTCTGACATGTGCTCTCAAGTAAACATGGCCTGAAGGTCTACAGAAGAGAATGCGCCATGTCGTCCGGGTTATGTGAACAGAGAATATTCGGAAAATGGGTGTTGATTTAGCGATCGTTGTTCGTAATCCTTTATTAAATCAATACACCTTTCTGAGTGCCGTATTGGGAGAGGAGATTGGTTAGTAGTTCAGGGCCCGAGTTTATCAACGACTTACAGCAATTTTAAAGAGAAAATGCAGCCGAACTCCCTGATAGTGGGGCGAAATGTTTCACCATATCGCTTGATAAGCCGCGCTATCAGGGATTTTGGCTGTATTTTCTTTGTTAAATTACTGTGGGCCCGTGTAGCGCAGTCGGGGGAGGCGCGACTGTCGCGTGCACCCGATACCAGGTTCCTGGTTCGGATTTCCCGCCCAGGCCAACCAAGCCTTCCAACCCCTCCTGGGTCGGTGAATTGGTACCAGACTCGTCTGGGAAGGATAGAGCGCTGACTTGTTCATTGGCTGGTCACCGCAAGTCATTGTATGGCCAAGTACGCATTCATGTGGCCTCCACGACATCCCGTAGAAGTAGAATGCGTTGGCGCATCCCAGAAGGGATTGAGTAACGCCGTCCTTTATCCTTATCCTTTAAATTGCTGTAAGTCGTTGGTAAATCCGGCCCCAGGAAAGTCTGTGAAGGTACAGTTGCGAGCGAAAGTGGCCGGATATCTTGGTTTTCTGTTGCAGGAAGCCCACTGTGTAGGATAACCCAAAGCCCTACTTCACTCGACGTACCTGGCAATCCGGAATTACGGCCTCGAAGCTGATCAAAGCGCCCTCATGCAATCCCACCCGTACAGATGCACTGTGGTACCAAACCCGTACAGATGCACTGTAGTACCAAAGGACGGCCTTCCCGCCCCTGATTGCGCTATATATGGAGGACGTGAAACGGGAAAGTTTTGGCGGCACTCGGAGCAGTTCAGAAAATTCTCGAGAGGTCAGATGGAAGCGCTGCAGCGACCAGACGCTCAGCCAATGAAACGAAAAAACGGAAGGGATGAAGCGTTCGGCAAGATAACAGTGTGGTGTTGTGAAGTGAGCAGATGTTTAACAAGCAGTGGGCGGGCAACAGCTGTATGCAATTCAGACGGGGAGACGAATTCTTTTCGTGCTTAAAGAGGAAACCTTTGAACTGGAAATTGAAGGCTAAAAGTGAAGCATATCCATCTACTGCATGAAGGGCGGTTAGTCGCTTAGGAATAATGAACAAAATTCGAAACGAAAGAAATATTTGAAAAAAAGAGAAAAGAAAAACAAGCAGGAGAGCGATGGTACCTTGGGATCGAGAGTTTTGAGCTGGTTTCGCTGCAGATGAAGTGTCTTCAGGGAGTGTGTCTGACTGACAAATGCGTTGGGATGAAGCTGCGTCAGATTGCATTTGGAGACATCAAGTGCCTGAAATGTGGATGGGATGTCAGATTAATGTGAGCCATTCGACTGACGGATGTCACATGCGAGCGATACTGCTCCGCCGAGAGCAACTTTTCGTGTCATCTGATGAAGGAAGCTTCGCAGATTGACCGGAGATTAGAGTTTATTGAACATCCAGTGCTGATGGCGAGTGCGCTACTGGCTCATCACGCGCTCAGTGCATAGAGCATCATGCAGCCTGGTGTTGTTACGTTGACTCAAAGCTTTGAAAGTGCCATGTGTCAGAGTTAGGGCTAGAACTAATGGCCGAAGAGATAGTAATTATGACCTTACCATTAGAATTGTTGTATACTGGTCTAAATCAATAATGTGGCCTGGAAAAAGGATGAAAAATTCTGTCGCGGTGTTCAAATGGCAATAAATGGAAAAAACTGTGAGCAAATAAAGGTAGTAATCGTTAATGTGACCTACATGCTGAGGAGAGACCAATCAGACAGTATAGAATGGGGCATGTATGGTCGGTGTTCTAGTTGATTGTGATTGGCTGATACATTCCCTCCGCCTTATCTAGGTCACATCAGCGACTACCAGCCTGACTTCACATGCGCTTTTCGACAATGCGGTAAGTGTTTAGTCCTTACAACGGCGAAGAACAAGATGGAAGACTGACTTCTTCGGGCTCGGTTCTTCTATACCATTTCATGTCGAATTGGACACTTTTCGGATCAAATTGGACACTCTTTTAAGCTAGCCTAAAGCTTTTGAAATCAAAGCGAACTCTTTCAAATTGAAGTGAGCTTCTTCTACATTAAACTAGAGACTCTCCAAAAAGGCTGGAATATTCTTTGTTCAAGAAAAATCTAGTATAACTTTCTTTGAAGTTTTAATTCATCTACCTAATAAGTGAACATATGGTTTTTGAAATCAAATAAAATTTTTATTTTTGGAGGAAAAATAACGATTTGAAGCTTGTTTTAAAGAGCAGGAAGGTGGCTATTTTTAGTGCAAAAAAGAGATCGTGCTATGCCCTCGTTCAAGACGTCGCGATTTTTATTCGAATGATGGTAGAATTTCTGTTTGCATGGAGTTTCATACCTGTTAACGATGCAACAAAAAGCAACTGTAAAGAAACACATACCTTTACTTTGATATTCATGTAGGTGACATTTACACTATCAATCAAGTAAAGTTGAAAGCTATCCTTTGAGTGCATTGCGCGATCTGATCTTTTAATACATTATATGATTACTTCTTTGCTATGCTTTAAGATAAATGTTGATTTATTGTTTTTCTCAAAAAATAAAAACCTTATAAAATTATTATACCTATCGGGCAAGTGAACTAAAAAAATTGCAAAGAAAGTTATACCAAACCTTCCTGGAACAAAAAAAAATATTGTAACCATCCTGTTGAGTCTCTGGTTTAACCTGTCTGAAGGTCAATTTCGATTTGAAAAGCGTTCGCCTTAATTTCAAAAACCTTAAAGGTAGCTTAGAAGAGTGTCCTATTTGATTTGAAAAGTGTCAAATTCAACAATAAGTAGAACATTTCAACGATTATGTACAGCGTTTTCGCCTTAGATCTATCCTTTATCAGTCCGTTTCCTCTTGCTCACTCGCTATAGGCTTAGCGAAGAAATAGCCTGCGACTGAGTCAATTCCTAAACCATGAGGCTCTTACGAAAGGAGGAAGGTTGGAACTTTGTTTGAGTAAACCATGGAGGTCCTCTCTGCGGTGAATAGTAGCAACACAGAAGGAATGCAGTTCTGAATTTGGTGGATATTTGCATCCGGTATAAGAATGCGTAAGACGATATGCTTTGCCCGAGCAGCCCCTTCTTTTAAAAATAAGAATAAAGGAAATGAAGATTAGAGAGAAGACTGGCGAGTCCGAACGTGAAAGAATCGGCAGAGTGCTACGTGTTCAGTGACCGGACGAACAAACGCGTTATAGCTCTCCCCGTAATCCCAATAAAGTTCCCCGTGG
Organism: Heligmosomoides polygyrus polygyrus; assembly: GCA_947396885.1. Taxonomy (NCBI): domain Eukaryota; kingdom Metazoa; phylum Nematoda; class Chromadorea; order Rhabditida; family Heligmosomidae; genus Heligmosomoides; species Heligmosomoides polygyrus. The sequence continues at coordinate 80,767,012 of OX377205.1, forward strand.
GTGTGATGAGTCTCCATTCTGAAAAGGTTTTTCGTAGTTGTACACCCCCGGAAGGCTTCAATGGCTTTTCATTCTCGGTTTTCACCCCATCTGCCCTTTTCAAAGACAAATTTGATCTTCTGCGAATTCACCGCCACGAGAATGGAACTCCATTCAGGCGTTCTGTACGAAAATCGAATTCCGTTTCGCACCGAAAATTCAATTATTTTGCGGCGCTATCGAATTTGGGTGCCGCGAGGACTCTGCAGAGTTGCCTACAAAATGTAGAATGTTTAGGATAAAGAGAAAGGTTGACGTTGACTAGTCTCGTAGAAATACGCCGCGCTTTCTATGATACAGGATGTCTCAAAAAAATGTGTACACTGCTTTAATGGTGATACTTTGATCGCAGTAAAGGTACTGAAGACGTTAAGAGCTCGTATGAAAGCTTAAAAAATAGAATTTTTTCTGACACATGGGTGATATGGATTGCACTATGCACTCATCTGAATTCTTATATTTTACATTCGATCGATTGTTTTTCATTTGAATATCTGCTATAATTTCATAGTGCAATCCATACCGTTCATGTGACAGAAAGTTTTTATTCTCTTAAGCTTTCATATGAGCCCACAACTTCTTCATTACCTTTACTGTGGCCGAAGTTATCACCTTTCAAACAGTGTATACATTTTTTTAGCACCATGTACAATACATGCTGACTGTGTTTTGTCCGTCCCGCACAACTCACGGGTTACGTAGAAATGGAAGGATGGCTTGACTCAATCGTCATGTTGAACTAAAAGTGATTGATTCATGTGCCTGCTCGGCTTTGCGTAGGGATTATGGGGCTTGACTCGCGTAATGGAGTGGAAGACGTTCGTTTACGAGACAACTACGGCATCAGTGAGCTAGAGCTGTTGAATTGAAGCACATCAGAGGAAAGGAATGAGGCAGCTTCAGGAGACGTCATGTTTAGTCAGTGGCTGCTGATTCAGCTCTCTGTTGGGAATCTATTGCGAAATTCCGTTGTTCTATTGAGGTTGTTTAAAGCCGACGCGGTGGTCTCGCGTTCATTCGAACAGCAAAAACGAACTGAAAACTGAATCATTTATAATCACCTGTGGGGTACTGGAGAATTAAAGGGAAAACAACAGTTTCATTTCCACAGAGATGAAACTGGTTTCGGCAAAACGAGATTTGGCGATCTTCTTATATTTCTGAGTAAGTCTGCGGTAGGGCGTATATAGCGCATTTGAAGGATGTGCCGACTTTCGCGTGCACCTGCAGGTTCTTGGTTTGGTTTCGCATCCCAAAAGGGATTGAGTAACGTCATCCTTTATCCTTAACTCTGTAGGAAGGTTTGGCAACGAAGGACGTTAAGGATAGTAAACAGGTCAGCGTTAATCAGTCCCCTTGTGGGATGCGCCGTACATCCTGCTTCTACTTGGTATCGCTGGGACAGTTTGACTGCGAATGTGCCCTACACAGCCAATCACTGACCCAGGATGGCTGAATGGTTCAGTTGGCCTGGGCGAAGTCCTAGCCAAGAATCTCGAGTTGTGGTGCACACGACAGCCGATCGCGCGCATCGTACTCCCCTACTAACAATATTGTGCGAGAAGTACTGCTAGTATCGATTACAAGACCGCGAAGGATCAATATTTCTTGTCACGTATCGCCCATTGTGTAGAACGTGGTTTACGCCACCAGCTCTGCTCGTGTTCATTATGTAGCAAACCCACTTTAGCTTAAACCCCCTCTAACTTTAATCGGGATTCATACTTCGGTCGCGGAGTGGCACGGTGTTATGAAAGCTATCAATATTGATCGTCTGCATGTCATAATTAATTTTGGTAAATTTCATAATTCCGCTCAGCACTCCGAAGTATACGCCTTACCAACGACGGATTTCGATTCGAGAGCACTACGTGGTTAAAAAGAAAGGTAAAGATCTGCGCTAATCAACACCTTTATGTGATGCGCCAAGCATTCTACTTTTCCGGGGTATCGTAGAGGCAGTTTAGACGGTCTATGCAGCGACATGCAGTGGCAGGGGTGATAGTGGTGGGTGGAACAAGGCTGTGAAGGACTTGGTACATATTAAGGGTCACTGTGAATTAATGTGAAGCGAGAAAATATGGATTTTCTTCGGACGATTTTTTTTTCGAAACGACGCTAGGGCAGTGAATATTGGAGCGCTGTTTGGAACCTAAGAATCGACTGGATTGCGTTCCAAGTCAAGCTAGCTAGCAAGTCATCTAAATCTCGGCTGGTTCTGCAAGGAGATTAAGGTGATAAACGTGCATGAAGAGTGCCTTCACGATATCTTATTGAATTAGTGTTCGTGGCGCATCCCCGAGGTTTCTCCTAAGTCTGTCTCGATTTCGGGCCATTTGTGTTCAAAGGAGGTAGAACAAGAGTTTCGGTTACGTCAGTAATCAGCGCCCTCAGCTGCCGAATCGCGGCAGCGTCAGCATGGCGGCTTCAATGCGTGCACTCTCTAACCAAACGTTCATGCACAGTATCGTATAATATAATGGCTTTAAGCCTCAGAGATGTTATATTTAGGCGCGGCGCCGACGTAGTCTGCCAGAAAAGGGTGTAGTTTAGTTCCTATTCAAGGCTAGGGAGCTGGTACCTAGAATATGGCCTGAAGCTTTTCCGCTGCCTATATCTCACAATCAGTCATCCACAAAAAATAATCCTACACGAACTCGTTAAAGGTTTGATCTTATGGTAAGAAATAATGATACAAGTCGTTAATGTGGCCTACATAAGAAGGCGGTAACGCGCGAGGCGATCAGCGCATAGGTATTCATTCCCTTTATGGGAGGTATTTACATTCGATTCAGCCCAACTGGTCTGGTGCATCTTCGCCTCAGCTTGTAGGTCACATTAACGTGTTGTGCCGAAATAATTGAAATGGGAAAGAAATTAGAAGGCTGTCCTACCTCCAAGGCGGGGTAGTCCTTGAGTTGGTCTTCTCCGATTGTGCCAATAGGACACTCGCTCAACAGCAGCGATCGCAAGTTCTTGAGGCCGGTCGAGGGAACCTAAAGGGCAGAACTCCTAAATGAAGTGCGAGATGTCCCATTAGGCGCCAAAAGCACCCACGGTATTCAGTGGATTATGGCGGAGATTCAGCGTGAGGAGATTGTCGCTGAGCGGCAGAAACGCGTCATGCGAGAGCTGTTTAATCTCGTTCCAGCCGAGGTCGATCTCTGTGAGATTGTCGAGTCCGATCCATAGATCCTTGTCGACGTTCCTGAAAGACGCAATTTTGCTCTGCCCGGCCATCACGGTCTGGAGTCTGCTGACCTGATGTAGTTCCCGGCGAGCGAGAGCCGCGTCAGTTTCGAGAGGCCATCGAACGCATAGGCCGAGATGTTCTGGATGAGGTTCACTCGGAGGTCGAGCTGAAACCGAAGGAGATGGGGAGTATTTGTGGATAAACACGAGCTCCTTTAAGGGATGTTTACAGCTGCTTCGCAAAGAGGCGCAAACTTCCGTATCGATTGATAACGGCGCTCAATCGATCTGTGTTCGATCAACGGGTATTTATGCAGGCTAGAGTGCAGGACAAGAGACACAGAAGTAGAAAAGGCACAAAGTCACTTTGGAGTTATGGTAGAAGCGAGCTGCTAGTGGTGACACTAGTTAGACGGTGTCGATTTCCTCACGTACTAAGGAGCTACGGACCACCTGCTCCTATGGTTCACTCGACAAGGGGAAAAAAGGACGTAAGCATAGGTTGGGTCATCGGTGACTTTCTTTGGGATGAGCTGTGTACCCTATTCCATTAGAGGCTTACGAATCGAAGCCCTTAGCAACAACGGCGTTATTGAGTCTCTTTGGAGACCTCCATATACGCATTGTGTTCACGTTATTTTTGCAAGGGTCGATGAGCTGCTACAGAAAGCGAGTGAGGTCTCCTACTCCATCTAAATGCGCTCTTACCGGCCTCGACCCCCGAGCATCGTTATTGCGAGAACTTTTTCGTATTCAACTGGAATCGGGTGTCGTTTGAAGACGGAACGGGCGACGGCCGCCAGTGATTAGCATGTGCGTGTCCTCCTTCGCATATTCTATCGTCGGTACGGGAACGCCGAATTCGAGAGCGAACGAGTCCACGGGGCGCCGTTGTTGTTCTGTTAGTGGAGCTGTAGTCTAGACACTAGGTACTACAGAGCTAGTGGTGTGAATCCCTTTTGGAGAAGCCAACCTGATATGAGGGGTTACTTCAGGGGTCGGATTCATCATCAATTAAACCGCGGGTATGCTGGGTATAAAGGGTAGACATAAGATAAGGGATAAAGAGATGAATGCTTCATAGTGGGTATCTCTACCCTTATACTCGTGGGTTAATGTTTGATGAATCCTGGCTCAGGAGGGTGATTTATTATACGCGACTCCTTAATTTCACCCACGGCGTAGAGCGTTCTACCTGGTAAGCAAAGGGTGCTAGTTCGAGTTCCGCCTGGCGCTAGAGTTTTGATCGTAACAAGACATCGTTGTTACATTTAAATATCGTCCGTTTTTCTTTTGTGCTGTCATTTCTGGTGTTCAGAAAGGAAACGATCAGCCTCTTTCATGTTTATTTTCTAGGAAGAAGAACCAGGATTTACGTATGGGAAAGTGAAGCAGTCCAAGTCATCTCTGGATTGCTAGCCAAATTAGGGAAACCTCATCAAGTACAATACCGGCCGTGTTTTTTGGTCGTTGCTTGGAAAAGGCACAAAAGCGTATTTTTCGCCGATTTTTGATAGCGCTCTCAAATTGCGGGATATAAAAGGTAAATCCGATGTTTGGGATCAGCACGTAATGATCTATCCGATGAAGTTGAAAATGCCCGGTAAATGTTGAAAATGTTGATTCTATGAGCTATTTTCAGTGTGTGACCTTTGGGTGTAATTATCTCCTGCGAGGGAGATATATGGTCCCCCGCGCAGACCAGAATATAGCTCTTCGATTCAACACTTTTAACATTTGCTGGGCGTTTTTCTCTCTACCGGATATATGATTCGATGCTGATCCCAAGTATCCGACTTTTTTTATAAAGCATGCAATTCTAAGAACCCTATCAAAAAGCGGCGGAGACGTTTTTTTTTGCGCCTTTTCCGCGTAAAGACCAAAATATGCAGCCGGTATTGTACCAAGGATGAAAAACGGTGTTATGCAATCCTTTATGAGCTGCGCTACGCATTCTACTTCAATGGGATGTCGCGGAGGCAATTTTAATTCCTATCTGGCCTATACAACGACTTGTGGTGGCCTGCCAATGAACAAGTCAGTGTGTTATCCTTCCTAGACAAGTCTGGTGCCAATTCACCGACCCCGAAGGAATGAATGGAAGGCTTGGCTGGCCTGGGCTGGAAATCGGAACCGAGAATCTGGTATCGGGTGCACGCGACAGCCTTCCCACTTGACCAGCAGTCGCATAACGAGCAAAGAAAATTAAATTCCTAAAAATTAAGTTTTGGGTGCTTGCTGGCCTCCGATACCCACATTAAGCGTGTCCGAGAAGTGGTCGAGGCGTATGTTTAATTCACCCTCTGACGCTTCATTGTGAGTGCTCGAGGCGCTCAAAGCGTCTGAAATTCGTCGTGCGCTTAACTTCTAAATACTGCTCACCCAACCCATTTGAACTATTTTGAAGAGTATAAGTGGAACATTTTCTTGATGTGGATCTGTAATCGAGTCCCGAACCACACGCGTGCAATGTGGGACCGTTCTACCAACTGCACTACATGCACTCATTCTCAAAATTGGTATAGAGTTTGGAACTAAAGGGCATAGAGTCCCTTTAGTTCCAAACTCTATCTCTATCTGAGCTTCTGGAATGACGGGTATCGTTAGGAGCTCATTGGTCGGATCAGTACAGTATCAGTACAAAGAAGTAGACTTTCGCTTCCGGATTTCTGAAACTGAATGCTTTGAAGAAGCCCAGAAAAGAGCTCTTCGTACAGCTGCGGCCCCTTGATGAGCCTCGAACGACGGGAGTTATCGTGATCGTAAGGAAGCCTCCGATCCACTGGAGCGTAACACAACAGACGTATCTGTTACGATCGCTTCGCTTGCACGACGCGACGTTGGGCATGTGATTCGATCGCGAGGTTCGCTCGTAACTGTACGACGTAGCTTCGGAGCAATCCTGTGGGAAAAGGACCCTGGAAGGGCAGAAGGGGCATGGAAATAGGCAGGGGAGGCTGAGTCATGAAGCTGGAAGTTTTATATCTAAGCGGCCAAATGCGGATGATCGGAGATCAGAGTGCATGGCGCGCTTCTTCGAGAATGGATCCTTCTGGGGCCGTCAGTGGTTATTCAGGAAATCTCCATAAGCGATCACTTCGCACTAGCGTTCATTACTTCGAGTTTCCATCATTTAGGCCACTATTCCACATGCTCCAATTGTCATTAGTTCTACGGCCATAGGTGTCGGTTATTTGGCTTAAATGGCTGTTTGTGCAGGCTTTGAAGGGCAAGGTGTGATTGAATGGTTCTTGTGTGTTTGGCCGACCAACAGGAAAAGTACAACGGCTGTGAAATTCCAAATGTAAAGCGCTTCAACTAGTGTACCTGCGTGAGGTTCTTCAGCGATGCGAAGGTTCCAGGATCCAGCGAGTGAATGCTGCAGCCGCTTAGTTTCAGCACTTCCAGATGAGGCAGAGCGTCAAAGAGCTCCATAGGCGGCTCGAAAATCCCGTCGGCGCGTGAGAGGTCAAGAGTCTGGAAGGTGTATCTTTTGGAGGAAGTAGCGAATTCAAATTGAAAATCTGTCTATGAAAATATCTAAAATTAAAAAAAATGTTTTAAAAATCTATGGAAATGACGGGAAAACTAAGGAATTCTACTATCATGAATGATTTCTAGCCGTTAATTACCTTAAGTGACTTGAGGCTTGCGATAGCGTCCATGACGGTGTTGTTGATGTAGTTATGCTCGCCGAAGATGAGGGTCTCAAGCTTCTGGAGCGGTTCGAGTGCTCCATCGTCAACATTTGTGATGAAGTTGCCGGACAGGTCGAGGTAGTTGAGCTGGAAAAGGGTGAAGCTGTCAGTTTTCTACAAGGAAACACGGTAAGAATCTTTGAAAGCGGATGGAAAAGGAGACCAACTTTCTCGTACTAGATACGCCATGCACTTCACTTCTACCAAATGTGATGCAGATTATCATGGAGATGTTTAGTTAATTCCAATAACATTCACAGTGACGAAGAAGAGTCATTTGATAGATACATCGGAGTTGATATTTCCGAACTTGCATAGAATTGTGGGTACGTGGTGGTGCAATCGCAAGAGATGCCGGCTGTCGCGTGCGTCCAATTTCGGATTCTTAGTTCGGATCTCCTGCCCTGGCCAACCAAGCCTTCCATCCTTCCAGGGTCGTTGAATTGGTAAGACTTGTCCGGGACAATAAAGCACTGACTTGTCCATTGACAGGCCGCCGCAAGTCATTGTATAAGCCGGGTACGCATTCAAATGGCCTCCGCGACATCCCGTAGAAGTAGAATGCGTGGCGCATCCCAAAAGAGATTGAGTAACGCCGTCCTTTATCTTTCTTTCCCTAGGCTTCGAATCCCGCTTGGGAGAGCATGGTGTCCGCATTTCAGAGCCAGTGTTGTGGTTTGTGACACCCTTGTCTAAATCGACAGTTGGTCACTGTGAAACTTAGAGCTATGGTATACTTCGGCAACGCTGTTGTCGGTGACGTCGGCGACAATGTTGAGAGGGTGCTATGCAGTACGTAGCAGCCCGCGCAACACTGTCGCCGACGTCACCGAAATATAACATAGGCCTTGTGCGCGTGTGGCGGAAAGCACCGGCTGCCGCATGTATCTCAAATCGATTCAGGGTCCGGGTACCGCCCAGGCCGTAGACAGCTTCAATATCGCCGGTGGTGAATTATATGGAGTGCGCCACGCATTTTATTTATATGGCATATAGTGGAGGTGGGCGCATGTTGGCGCAATCACAATCGTGATGTGTCGTTGGACGGATGGCTGTGAACGTTATTAAGTTTGTTAAACAAAGTCTTGAAGTCCTACAAGCTCGAGGTTCCGAATGCTCAGGCCTTTCACCAACGTCTCGTTTTTCATTCTATGAAGAGAAGGAAAGTATGGACGTCCCTAAAGATGCATTCCCTAAAGGGGACGAATCCCCTAGGAGCTCTTGTTTTGGCGGAGAAGGTCGATGTTCTTCAGCTCGCTTTCACTTAGCCTGTTGTCCTTGAATGCAACGCGGCAATCGTTGTGGCTCACATCTCGGGCTCCGACCGCTTTTTTATCCTCGTGGGCAAATGCGTTCGCGAGAAAAAAAAACTGCTTACTAACTTGTCGAATGCTGACAAAACCGCGAGTGGAAACAAAAACAAACAAACAGTGAGCGCAAACAGCTGCGCAAAAAATGTCTTTGCTGGGTTCCCTTTTTTAAGAGGAGGAAAAATCATCTCGAATTAGTCACGTGCAAATTAAAGTTGACATCCAGTCAAAAGCTTATGAAAGCAAATAAATGAAACAAGCCAAAAATAAGACAAACATAATCAGTGCTATTTTAGACATAGTTTTTTAAATTTATAAGTGTAAGGATAAGAAACAAAAGTCGACGCTAATCAATCTCTTTACGGAATGCGCCATGCGTTCTACCTAAACGGGATATTGTGGAGGCATTTGCATTGCACATTCGGCTTATCACATTAAATCGAAAGCTTAAATATTTGAACAAAATAAGCAACGAATAAGGCGAGACATATTACAGTAGCGTAAACAAATGAAATAGGCAGCCTTTACAACCGTTTGATCGAACACAACATCCACACCTCGTGGGACCGAAGTTTTGATCGCAACAAAACATCGTTGTTTACTACCTCGATATCGACCACTTGAGGCTTAAAGAAACTGATTTGAAATAGGCAGCAAATAAAAAATAAAAAATATAATAATAAAAACAGTTTATTACGCTTTATGATAAAATAAAATGATGAACAAATTAATAACATTTTGCGGCGCGTTGTAGCGCGGTCGGAGGTGGCGCCGGTTGTGGCGTGCATTCGATGCCGGGTTCTCGGTTCGGACTTCCCGTCCTGGCCAACCAAGCCTTCCATCCTTCCCGGGTCAGTGAACTGGTAGCAGACTTGTCTGGGAAGGATAAAGCGCTGACTTTTTCGTCGGCTAGCCAGCGCAAGTTATTGTGTGGCCAAATACGCATTCAAATCGCCTCCACGACGTCTCGTAGGAATGGAATGCGTGGCGCATCCTAAAAGAGATTGAGCAACGCCGTTCTTTATCCTTATCCTTTATGCCCAATCATTCCTGCTGTAAAAGACTGCCCAACTTCCGCACATTTGCAGAGCCGTCCACGTGCACTTCCGTGGAAGGAGTTAATGGATCAGGGTGCGTGGTCCGTGGCTGAAAGAAAACTGTGGCATCTTTAGGAGGCGTACTCTAAGCGTGTCAGGCGTAGCACATACTTCTGGGGTCTTAACGGCAGTTGTACCCCAATGCCCTGATTGCACGGATCCGGTTCGTGGCGAAGTCAAAAACGACAACGAGTGAAGGAGACTTTCACGAGCGCCGCTGTTGCCGCGTGGCTTTCGCCGGTTCACGAGCTGGGATAATTACTGCTGGTGGCGGGGCGCGCACGAGGCAGTAAAGGGCTAGTAATAGCTCGGTGATGCGGCACGGTTAGTGCCTGTACACTGCAGATTGAACCAGCTTCTTAGAAACTAGCCTAAGAGAAGTCCCAGATGGTACAAGCAAGGTTACGAGGTATTTGGCGCTTTTCAGCCCATAAGGATAAATGATGAAGGTCGCCGTTAGTCAATTCCTTTGTGGGATGCGCGGTGCTTTCTGCTTCTGCTGGTCGTCGTGGAGGCTATCTGAGTGTGTATTTGGCCTGCACAGTGACCAGCCGATGAACTTGTTAGTGTGTTCGGTGAATTGGCACCGGACAGGTCTGGTATTAATTCACTGACCCCGGAGGGATGGAAGGCTTAGTTGCCCAAGCAGGAAAATCCGAGCCATGAACTCAGAATCGGCTGCACGCGACAGCCACCGCCTCCTCCGACTGCACTACTATGGCAAACCTATACGCAGGCAAAGGAGAAGTACTTTGAACTTTTTTTAGCGATTTCAGGGCAAGCATTTGAAGCAGCGCCAAGCATATTAGGGCACCACCGTTTTCTCATGTATTTGCCGATCTTCCAAGGTGTTGTACAGGTTAAACAGGGCTTCCGTGGTGTTAAACAAGCGCTTCGAAGTGTCTTTTAGGCTGAACATTCGCGGCGCATTCTCTTCTAACGTACCGTTATCAATTATGTTATACTATTGAATTCTGAGGGCACGTGCAGCCAAGTCGGAGGAGGTGCCGGCTGTCGCGTGCACCTTATACCAAGTGCCTTGTTCGGTTTTCCCGTACAGGGCAACCAAGCCTGTGAATTGGTACCAAACTTGTCTGGGAAGGATAATCCGCCGACTTGTTCATCGGCTGGCCACCACAAGTCATTGTCTGGCTAGATACGCATTCAAATCACCTCTTCGACATCCCGTAGAAATGACGAAGTTCTGCGTCAATAGATCTGTTTGGGTGTACAATCTACTGTAACTTAGGAATTACTGCGGAGAACGTTATTGTAAACGTGAGGTGGGTTAATGCGCAGAAGTCAGTATAGCATCGCAGCAGTCCTTTACGTGCAGTTTTTAGTATATCAGTTTGGATGCTGAACGGATCATTGAAAGTCGTTGCTTTTCGGACCATTCCTGTCCAAACACGCCTTCTGGAGTAGGATTAATCAATTTTTAATACCCGCGGGTATGCGGGGTATAGGAGCTAGACATACCTACGATTCATGATAAACCTTAGCCATCGTGGGTGTATCAGTGGGTAGAGAATACTCGACGGTCGTCGTGGGTATATCCGCATACACACGAGGATTCCGCGCTCCACTGATAAATTTCGCTCCAATGAGATCAGCTGTTCTCGCGAGAGGCTTAATTCTACCTTACTCTTGACTTCTTTCATGAATTCGAGTCGTAGCCGCTACCTACTGCAGGTAGTGGTCACGATTCCCTTACGGTATCTCTCTCCATAACCTTTGCTTGATGAATCCGGTCCCTGTTCTTCTTCTCGCGTGTCTTTCGCCTGCTGATAAGGATCGCCAAGGCTAGAGAAACCCTGAGTCCCTCCATGCACTAATTCGAAAGGCCTACAGCCTATGAAGAAGCTCTGCAATATCTCGTAGGAACAGGAGGCATGACACACTCCAAATTGAATCCTCAAACTTCGAGTTCTCGATCTATCACGTCTACTGAGGACATGCCGTTATTGTCCCTTAGTAGGTTACTCACAAGCCCAATGTGGCCAGATGCCGGAAGCATCCACATCATTTCATTCACATATCTAGTCGTCAGATCTTGTGGAATGCATAACATAACAGTATTCTCTCCCAAGGGTGTGTGTCATACTTCTCTAAGGACACCATTACGGGTGTCGCAGAGGTAGCGCTGCTGTACCCTGAGCCCCGTTTATACTTCCGATGCCGAGCGATGCGACACCATGTAAAGTGGCCAAATTGATCGATCGCATCGCTCAATCAATATGGCCACAATGCGTGGCGTCACTTCGCCGGGCCTGCGTGAAGACATGTGGTACGGCGGCGCGAGGCGCTGTTGACGCGCTAGCGGAGCGATAGGGCTCAACGTCATGCCGGAATGGAACCTGTCTGCTTTGGAGGCTGATGGCTGGGTTCCAGACCTCTGTGGGAGGAGCAGAACTCAGTGTTATCCACAGTCTGTTGCTGTATTAAGCGTCAAAAAGCCCCTACCATAAAACTTGGAAATAAAAAGCGTGGCGAGTCCTCAGCGCGAGTTGATTGTTAGACGCCACAGACCAGGGAGTAGAGGACGGCAGTTTAAAGTAACTGTTGTTTCTTTGCGACGAGAGAGGCCCGTTAGACAAATTCCGGTACGATTACTGCTGACTGTCTGATTCATGATCATCAGTCACTTAGACAGGTCCGTCGGGTTTCTTATGGTGTTCTTTACTGTAGATGATGAGGGCTTCGAAGAACCAGACGTCTACAGTTGTAAACCGACGACATTGATCACTTGATAGGGGGCATACACCTCGAGCGAGTGCAGCCGGGGCGAATGACATCGTCATCGCCACCTCGCGCGTTCATCAACGGCGTAGAAGGAATCGGGACGATGGGATCGAAGAAAGCGAGTGAAGTGTGTGATCGGATAGCGAAAGAAGAGAAACGAGGGCGATTACGACTGCCGAGAATGTCGCACGTCGAAGGAATCGATCGAAGGAGATATCGATTGGATTGACAAGCTTCACAGAAACTCCCTTTGGCTAACTTATGGTCTTCTTTATCCGGTTCTGCAATGGTAGAAGCCAAAGAGGAGTGTCTTGCGATGCCATATCCAAAGGCGTTTGTAAAAAATCAGTATCTGAGTTTTTTGGAAATGGGGGTAATGAAAGGCGATGTTTTATATAGCTTAGTCTGGCCATGTCATTGGAAATTCAACATTCAAAGCCTTTTATCTCCCCGGATTCGATTAATTGGCACCGGAATTGTCCAGGAAGGATTCAACACTGTTATGTCCATCGGCCAGCCACCGAAAAACGGCGACGGCGTTAATCAATCCCTTTTGGGATGCGCCATGCATTCTACTTTACTGGGATGTCATGGAAACAGTTTGTACTAATCCTAGTCGACAGCCGGCGTCTCCTTTTTCAGCGCTATCACGTGTTCGGATATACCATTTTCACATCAAACTGAACAACTTTCCAACCAAAGTGAACACTTTTCAAATCAAATTGGACACTGTCCAAGCCAGCCAGGCGGTTTTGACATCAAACTACATTTTCCATTCAAGGCGAGCGATTTCCATATTAAACTGGATACTCTTCAACAAGGCCAGAATAACTTAAATACTAAAATATTTAAAAATTGCTGCACTTAAAAAAAGTTGAATAACAGATTTTACCATATATTCGTCCAAGATGTAAGTTCGAATGCGTAACTTTGCTTAATGGAGTGTCCACTTTGAAAAACGAATTTGAAAATTGTGCAATATGGCTTACTAAGTGTCCGATTTGACGAAAGAATAGTATGTATGGCAAATGCACAGCAAAATTGCCTCCAAGACTTCCCATAAAAAGAAAATGTGGAAACCATCCCAAGCCTTCCCGATGTAAAAGTAGAAACGGAACGCGCCACGCATCGAAGAGGTTACCGCTAAGTTTATTTTGGCTTATGTCCAGGTCCGCTTCTGGTGCGCGAGGGCGGAACTGAAAGGATTTTAGAGTTATGGCGGTTGAATGTGTGGCTCATACCAGAAGAATAGGCAGGTGGTGCCAGGCAGTGTATCGTTTTTATGGGCTGATTGGGCCGTCTCGCTTAGATGAACTTTTATCATAACACGTGTGTTTCTGGTTTCGAAACGATTTTTCATGACGACCGGCCATCGGGTCATAAGAAACAAAGGCTATTTGGAATGCTGTCGTGGGTGATTCATGTGGAATGGAATTTCCGACAAAGTGAGTATCAGTGGCCGGAATCGATCCGCGAAATGTTGTACTAACCTCCTTCTTGCCGGCCAGTGTAGGCGCATGGATGTGGTCGATCTTATTGTTGGCGAGCACGAGCGTTTCGAGTTTGTTGAGATCCGTGACGGCGGCTGGAACCTCCTGCAACAAGACACATGGGGATTACGCGGTCCGCGGTTTTCGCTAGCGGTTCAGCGCTTCGCTGCGTTTGTGCGGAGTGTTGTTATGGTTTTCCGCGCAGGCGCAAGTGTGTCGAAGTGCGTTTGTGCGCAGAAGAACCGGCCGAAAGTGAGTCGCTGGTGAAGACGACCAGCGGCGCTCTCCTCTCGGACCTTCTGACTCACCTTCAGGTTGCAGGAATCGATGGTGAGATTCCGAAGCGTGGCCTCCAGTCCCTTAAAGCTCCCGTTGGAGACCACCAACGGCTCGAAGTTGGTGCACTCCTGGATCTCGAGGCTCTCCAGTGCGGGCGCCAGCTCGGCGAACGCGGGCAATCCCGAGTCGGCGAATTCGGTGTGTTGGAAAGTGATCTAAAGAGGAGACCGATGACTAGAATTACGGTTCGAAGAGGGCTTGGACTAGTACCTTCTGAGTGGTCATGTTCGCCTTCTTCACCGCTGCCGTCGCTTTTTCAAGATGATCCAGACTGGAGCCGTAGAGACAATTAATTTCGACGCCATCCTTTGGTAGCACCTGCAATTGGACATTATTCGTTCGACGATAATTGGTTGGGTAGAGCTTGCGGTGTTATAGGGGTCCTCAGAAGGTCCTTAGAACTCTTGACTTAGGCACCTGCATGACGACTCCTAAGTAGAGTTGAATATAGAAGAACCTCAGTCTTACATGCCTTACGTTAGGGAGAGGTGACTGACGATGAGTTCTATTCCTACCAGGGCAATCCTTGTTTTACCCTTTTTACGGTCGAGGTGTTTAGTCAATACATTGCTTTGGCGCCTAGGTCTTCGGAACTGTGGTAGTAGACTAACGATAAAGCCGAATTTAAAGGCAATTTCAGAAAGGCCTCAAGAGAATTGGCAGGTTAGTTGCAGGGGAATGCGAATGTGGAAGGTTTTTCCGTTATTACCACGGGCAAGATCCACTTTTCATCACCCAGTGACTAGCTGTTAAATGTTCCGAAAAAGTAAAAATAGAAATAAATAATTATCAACGAAATAATAAGGATGCGTTCAATAAAAACGAAACATTTGGAGTGAATCTACTCCCTCCACTTGAGTCAGCTAACAATAAGTACAGTAACGGGAAAAGGCCTTAATAAATGGCAGTGAAGCTCTTACGGTTGTTAGCCGACTACAGTTCACTGCATTATCTGGTCCATCTCGCCATTTTGGGCACCAATGGGCAGTGAGAGCGCACCAGGCAATCATCAATCAGAGCACTGATCGAACACAAACCAGCCAATCAGCATACCGACCCTGTGCATCTATTCCTGAGTAACACGCCCATGCGATGCTGCTTAATTAGATGGCGCGATCTCATCGTCTAATGGCTGCTCACATTCGTAACCAGGGTCAGTTATCCTTTTTTGCGAGTCTGACTCGAAATATCCGACCCACGGAGGGATGGAAGTCTTGGTTAGCCTGGACGGAACTGAATACAAAAGGCTGACTCAAGGATGTACGCGACAGCCGGAGCCTCCTCGGACTGTGCTACGCCTCCACATTCCAACGAAAAATGTGTCGGTTTTTGCCCAAAACTGTATAGCTTGGGGTCAGAGATGCAAGGAGTGGCTTGGTCTCCCTGCATCTGATGGCTACGACCTCCTTGTCTATTTATAGTCTCTGAACTAACGATAAGCCCTAGCTTAAAAATTGACACATCTATTACGAGCGGGAGGAGACGCGGTGCATGTTGCGAAGGTGGGCAGCACTGGGAGGTGGGCACGCCAGCCAGTCAGGTCGTATCGAATAGTCGTGCCATTGAGAGGTAATATGTGCGATTGGTACCCAACTAGCTGTTGTATGTTCGGCTGGTGTTCTGCTTGCTTATGACCGGCTGGGGCGCTCCCACCTCTCAGTGCTGCTCACTTTTGCGACATGACCCGGAGACGCTGCTGCCACCGCGTGACGCCGCGAATTATTGTAATTTTAGATTTCATCATTGAACCGGGCAATAAAGTCCCCTGTTTCCCTCGAGTTGGCTGACTGGTACCAAGCTTGTCTGAGAAGGGTAAATCATAACGCTGCCTAGGATGTCAAATGTGCTTCAGTTTGGTTCCTCGATATGTAGAAGTAGGATGTATGGCGCACTCCACGAGAGGCTAACGCCGACATTTCCGCGTTGAATTAAATGTTTTCTCTTGACGTTTCTCTTTGTTCAATGCTGCTAGTTCTGAGATCTACCCGTTGTTAGAAAGGCTAGTTAAACAGAAAGAATGTGACCTCTTCCGGCCTTTGAAAAGAAAGGTCCACGTGAGCTAGTTCACTGTTTTGCTTTCTTGAAATTTAAATTTTCAATTTTGCTGCCGTGATCAGTGTGAGAAAGCGGAGCGCTGCCTCCTCAAATAGGATGGACTAACGAATATCTGAATGCACCGAAGAATCTGAAGACTGATGGATTAAGAGTGCAAAAGCCATCTTTATCGATCAGCCGCACTGACTAATCGACATCGTCTTACCGCTCCTACGAAGCTCATTTCTAACAAGGGAGGCCCATGAAGTTCCTCCAAAGATTCTCAACGTGACTTACATGGTCTTTAGAGCATCGGACGAGGATCACAGAACTGTGTTTCGTTTTTGCTACTGGGTGGTCCGAAGATGGCAAAAGATGGTATCGCTTCAGGGCGGGCTGATAAGGCAAAGGTGACACCTGGAATGGCCCTGTCGTGCTCTGAACCTGACCTACAAAACGAAGCATAATTCTGTGATCCTCGTCCGATGCTCTATAAGACCATATAGATCACGTTGAGAATCCTTGGTGGAACTTCATGGGCTTCCCTTGTAAGTGCAAGCCTCGCCCAAGTATTGTCTTTCATATATATTTCAGCTTTAATGACAACCACGACATATAGTTTTAGAGAAGTAATTTTTCTGCTTCATTTTTGCATGGATCAAAAAACTGCTGCGTGAAGGAAGGGGAAGGGAGTTTAGCGTTACTGGAAATTGAAATTAAGAAGAAAAACTAAGCGGATTACTGTAGGAGAGGTCGATAGACTAGTGGGAACGATCTTTCGGCAAAAATCGGTATTTATCTTTTATTCGGACAAAGTCGTTCCCGTCTTGGACTATAGACAGTCTGTGGCATGTTGACGAACATATATTCTTGTTGGCCCAAATTAGGGGTGTTTGTTTTCGTTTAATCGTTAAATTTCGTTGAAAAAGTATAGATAGCTGCATAGTATTGTTCCAATCGAAAAATGTTAGTGGGACCGTTTTATAAAACATCTTCACGACATGTTTGAAACTTTCGAAATCAAACTGAACACCTTCCAAATAAAAACGAATCCCTTCCAAATCAGTTTTTCAATTTATTGAAAATTATTTACAGCAGCGTTTCAGACTCACTTTAGGATGCAGTAATATTGAAAAAATTACCAAAAAATAGGAAGGAATCTTGAAAATATTTTTTAATGATTTAATAATTTGGAAGGCGTCCTTGTTTATTTAGAAGGTGTTCAGTTGTCAAAATTCAAGAAGTCTTAAAGGTTTTATTTGGGAAGTGCCCAGTCTGTCGTGAAGATATTGTATAAAACTGTGCCACTGGAGTTTTTCGATTGAAACACAGCTATCTATACTTTTTAACGAAATTTAACGATTCAACGGAAACGCACACCCTAGATTTCAGATTAGTATTCGATAGAATTAACACGTTGACGACCGCGCGATTTTCGCCTGTTTGGCACCTGGGACTAATCATTTTTTTCGCAATGTCGGATGTTGTTTGTTAATTGAAGCCAATAATTTTCGGGAAGCTCCGTAAATCAGTAGCTGAAAATTGTTTTCGTGGACCATGCCTTCTACAACTATGACTAAAGATGAAGTACACATAAGACAAAAAAGTTCCTTGGAATGATTTGAATTTAACTACAAAATTATTTAAAATTTCAAGACCGTGACACGACGCATGTCACGTGATCCAACGCGATCGAAAGGGTGTGACACGGCGCCGTGTCACACCGTCATCAACGTGTTGAAGTTGAGATGACAAATTAGGGCAAGGTGGCATGAAATCGTACGAGATCGATTCGCATAGCTTCTTCACCTTCAGGACAACCCCAACACCTACAGTAGCATAGTGATTTTAATAAGGCAAAGTACTTGTCGGGTTTTTGACCGACAAGGAGGCGCTAACCAATCATAGCACTCCATCAGTTTCCTATTCATTTCGAAAAGCCCGAAAAACAGGAGAAGTTGCTCGAAAAAAGAGAGAAAAACAAAGAAAGCCTTTCCCTGGCTCTACTCACTCTTTTCCCTCTGGAAACTCAACAGAACATGGGGTTCTTTAACAAAAACTGAATATACTCATGCCGGAGGAACCGGTTGTACTTCATGAAGAAACGGACCAAACTTGTTCTTATCTCTAGCGAACGGAGTAAGACGGAGAAAAACCGCACAAATGTACGGTAAACGGTCGCTCGAGAAGACACACCTTGCAAAAACAGAGCAACAAGTTGTTCAAGAAGTCGGGGCTGGTCTCAGCCTCGGCCTCGAGCACATCCAAGTTCGGACAGCCGGGAATAGACGTGGCTGGTCGCGACGACGATGCGGCCGCAAGCGCAAGCAGCACAGCAGCGGCGAGCAGCAGCCTCATCGACGACTCGGCGACGACGACGACGAAGACGATGGGTGTTCAGTCCAGAAGACGAAAATCGATCGGGTCGTAGATCAGTAGGGAAGACGGTGATGGATGGGGAGCGAGATTAGGTGGTCTCAAGGATTGGCAGCTCGTCGTCGTGCGGTGGTGTCGCGTCGGGTGTCCTCATTGGGTGTGTGGCCCCGCCCCGCGCCGGTAGCCTGATCTCGTTCGGTGTGACGGCGAGAGACCGCGTCGGCGACGGAGAGCTGAATGGGCGCTGGCGGCGCATCTGAATCTCCCTTTCCCGCATGTCGTCCCTTGATATGTGTCAAAGTTCACGACGAGGACGACGTCGACTGTATGACGACCCCCACTCCCCCCATTTTGCAGTCGACCGGAGAGATCCACCACCGGCGGTGAGTTCCACACCACTGCCAGTTATCCGACTGTATATCGCCGATATCAATTTCGGCACTGATGCGCCGCCGTTTCAATTGGCGACCGACGGCGTCAATGTGTCACAGAATGCTCCTGAAAAACCGCTGCAATTGAAACACTCCGCCCGATGGTGGAACCGAACGACTGCATGCCAGAGCTTTACACCTGTAAGAAGTGTGTGTGATGCACCAGAAGTGGCGAATAGTCCGCTAGGAGTGCGCCACGCTCTGCGCTTCTGCATAATGTCGTAGAGGCCTTGCGCTTTATCAGTTAGTAAAGACCTGTTCGTACTTCGAGCGACAAGAGCGACAGGAGCGGCTGGGGCGACGGATGTAGTGTGGTGTACGCAATTAATTACGTACTCCACACTCCGTCCGTCGCTCCAGTATCTCCAGTCGCTCTTGTCGCTCGAAATATGAACGGCCCTAATGCGTACACGGGCGCGTGGCACCGAAATCGGGGAGGCGCCGGCTGTAAGGGGACCGATGCCAGGCTCTCGGTTCGGATTTCTCGCTCAGGCCAATCAACCTTCCTTCGTTCCGTGGTTGGCAGCAGATTTGTCTAGAAGAGATAGGCTGAATTGCTCATCGACTGGCGCCGATGCATCCTTTAGCAGTTGCCAAAGCATCCTCCAGTGTTAAGAGATAAGACTGTGACCTAGACCTGCGACTGGAACAGGATTCCAACATGGAAGTGGTATTTGAAGGACTAGGACATTCGCCACTAGAGCTGCATGGCCTGGGCAACAAGAAGAATTCATTAGCGACATAGCAGCTGTTTGTCACCTTAATAAGAATTACTCCGCAATATCACGGAAAGAGAGGTCGCATCCAATGCCTGTGAATGGCTCCTATAAAGATAAGGGATACAAGCCGTCGTTAGTCAATCACCCTGGGGATGCGCCACGCATTCTACCCCTATAAGATGTCGTGGAACAGCTGAAATGCGTAATTCATCTTTACAATGAGTTGCTGTGGTCAGTTGATGAACAAGTCACTATTTTGTCCTTCGTGGACAAGTATGAACCAATCGTCGACTCCGGAGGGATGAACGACTCGGTGCAAGCGAGACTCGCAGGCTGTTCGCCCCTCGTCCTGTTGCGCTCTACACACCCCGCCTTGGGAGCCCAGTTCGTGAACATCTGCCTGTTCATTTTGTGAAAAATGAGCCCATTGGAGGATGTCCTCCTCCAACGGCTTTGTCCACAGGTTAGACTCCTTGTCGCTCTGGTATATGTCATATGCCCTTAACACTGAAGAATTCTGTGACAATTTCTAAAGGATGTGTTGGCATGGGTTCTCCTCCCTAGTTAATGGTTCTCGAATTCATCCTTTCTCTGTGTTGGTGTCCTTCTTCATCTAACGCAACCTCCACAGTGTGTTCAACGTTCTCAACCAACAGCAACTCGCTCTTCTTGTCGAGCTCGACCTGTTTTCCGACCGCTCATTTGTTAACGCATCAATCGGAAACTGGTTGAAACTCTTTCATCTGCATTGGATGATAAATTAAAAGAATCAAGTTCGGTCTTGCTTTTCTAACTAGCACACTATGTCCATGCTGTTCTTGCACTCTCCAGTTTATGATGTTGAGTGTCTATAGAATCGAGAACTCGCGAGCGATAATTCGATAACGCACAGGACGTCCTTTCTAACGGTTACTTGTGGAGTTTCGCCACCGGGTGTGGGGTCCTATCTGTCACATCATTTTGTGAGAGAATTTTCGAATCGATTAGTCATCGGCAGGTTTCGTTGTTTACGAAGAAGAGGTGAACTCTGATGCGATGAAGACTCTCGGAATCTGTTGAGAAATTCGCAGGAGGCGGAGGTTTCCAGCCGTAGGGCCGGGGATGCGGCAAGCCGAGCTCCTCGCAAGCAGGACTGCATTCGTACAATGGCTAGAGGTCGGCAGTGGTGCAGGACTTTGTGAAGCTGTTGGGCCAAGATTGTTATAAGAGCTTTATTCGGCTTACGTTTTTGCTGAACCGCCTTCTTCAGAGCCTGAAGGCAAGAGGAGTTTGAGAAATTATAGCTTGAAATGATCATTGGGCGAGTATTTTCTGAAACTCCTTTTGTTCTTTCCAGGCTCTGAAGAAGGCGGTTACGCCGAAATGTAAGCCGAATAAAGCTCTGATAACAATCTTGCCTCAAGAGCTTCACTCATCCTGCACCACTGTTAAACGACATGCCAAGATTCAATGACAGTCTGACATGAAACACCTTAATTTCTGGAGCTATTTGAGGAAAGTGGAATCCATTCCTGTCCATGTTCGGCTTTCAGTGAAACGAGAACGTAAATAAGAATGACATGGAATTTTATTGTGGCTAATGTTGACGTCTTCACCTCCTTCAGAGGCTGAAGAAGTCGAGATCCCATGCGTACTGCGTCGTTTGTCCCAACACTAGAGCTGGTGATTGTATAAAAAGTGGGACAATTTACGAGATTAAGTGCAAGGAATGTAGCAGTGTTTATATTGGGGAAACTGGGAGACCACTAGGAGTTCGCATCAACGAACACCTAGCTGGTAAGCGACGTTGTAACGTTCTTACACCACTTGGTAAGCATAGAGTCGAGGTTCATGACGGTAACGATTATGATATCGAGTGCAAGATTTTGGCGTATGAGACAGAAATTTCATCAAGAAAAGCGCACGAAGCGTTCTGGATTTCTAGCAGGAGTCCAGAAATGAACAACCGGAACGAGTGTTTATCTATCACGAATGATCTTCTGCCGTTTGCACCGCTCTGCGAGCTATGAAATGACCAGGGGGACCGCTGTCCTCACCATTATGACAATGGAATGACGGCATAGTGAGTCCCAGTCGCTACTGGTCATCGACTAACTTTGGTGGTAGCGCAATCGCTACTCGCCAGCGGTGGAATTCTGGGTGAGTTTGCTCGAAATCTCAGGGTTTCGTTTTGTGGTCTTGATGTTGCCTTTTAGATGTGTATTTAAATCACAACCTTCTTTTTCCAAGAAAATGTTTAATTATAATACAATAATAAGAAACACAAACTTGTCAGAACTAAATTCTATCTTTAATAGTAAATGCTTATGTATTGAAGAAAAGTATAAAAAGTTTATTGATATAACACATAAACATATTATCACAGGTAACCTAGAAATAATTTCAGATAAAATTATTAAAAATTTAATTAAAAAAGGCACAAAATTTGTTCCAAAACATAATGTTTCAAAGGAAAACATTCGACACTGGTTTGAAGAAGTTTTTTCGTTATTCCTTGACAAAATTAAAAATAAATATAAGTTAAAAGACTTCCACCTTAATTTGATAAAAGAGAAACTAAATATTTTGAGGAAAAAGGTCTGGAAATCTTTACTATGTCAAATTAATATAGAAAACAATAGATCTTTTAGAAATTTAAATACACATAATATAGAATACTTGAACTTTTTAAAGAAAAATTTTGTTATCTGCCCTCTTGATAAAGCAAATAATAATTACAGTTTCATTTGTAAGAAATTCTATTTAATCACTTTAGCCAAAGAGATGGGGATTGTTTCAGAAAGAGGTGAGTTGAAAATTTCAAGATTTAATCAAACATATGAAATATATAACTCTGAAAATGAACTTGAAATTATCAACAGACATAAAATATTATGTTTAAATAATAAAATTAAAGTTGAAGGAACAGAAATAGTTCCGTTGATATATAGTTTACCAAAATTACACAAAAATCCAGTCAAGTTTAGGTTTATAACTGGAGCTTATAATAGCTCCATAAAACCTCTTTCAAAAGAAATGACTATAATTTTTACTTTCTTAAAGCAACATTTTATTAAATATATTAATATAATAACATCTAGAAATAAAAATTTCATCGGTTATTGGTCTATTAATAACATAAATATATCTGATAAAATAAGTAAAATCAACATCGAAAATTGTAAACTGTTTTCAGCAGACTTTACTAATATGTTTACTAGTCTTCCTCGCAATATAATTTTGAGAAATATAAAAGAACCTAATCAAAATATGTTCTCGCAATGCAGGTAAAAAATATCTTGCATATAATGGACACAATAATATATATTATACCAATAATAATACTATAAATAAATACAGATATTATACAGAGGAAGATTTAATGTTTTTCACTGAATATTTACTTAAAAATAGCTTTACAATTTTTGCAGGCATAATTTATAAACAAATTGAAGGGGTACCACAGGGAAGTAATTGTAGTCCTTTACTTGCTGATCTTACGTTATCAGTATTTGAATACAAATTTTGCAAAAAATTAGTAACACAAAAACGATACGTAAACATACACCCATTTAGATATATGGATGATATTCTTATAATTCATAATAAAAATAATGAATATATACAAAAACTACTTAGCGAAACATACGAAAATTCTCTTCAGCTTGAAACAACACATGAGTCAGACTACGACTGCAATTACCTTGATCTCAACATCAAAAATTATTAACAATAAGTTAGTAACAAAATTATACAATAAAACAGACAGTTTTAAATTTTATGTTATTAGATTCCCACATTTCAACTCAAATATATCTATTAAAATTAAAAAATCAATCATATTTACCGAAACACTAAGATTAATTAGATGTTGCACAGCTTTTAACGATTTTGTTGAAAACCTTGTTAAGTTGATAACTAGACTTGTTAAAGTTGACTATCCAGTAGATATAATTATAAAGAATATAACGAAATGTTTGAATAGAAATAAGTATTTATTATATAAATACGATCACTACGATGTTCCACATTTCATTCCTAATTTGCTTAATTATAATATAAAGTATAAAACACAGAAATAATAACAGTCTATAGAATAGTCTATAGACTAATTGCGAAAATAACTCAGAATGAGAGAGGAATGGAATGTGAAACATTATATTGTGACTGGTGATGATAATGGTAGTGATATGCTTAACTCAAACGTTGTTCTCATTTTATTGCTATTTTTCGCGGGAAGTGGTGAGTTTGCAATTAAGGAGTATCGTTTT
Source organism: Heligmosomoides polygyrus polygyrus (assembly GCA_947396885.1). Classification (NCBI taxonomy): domain Eukaryota; kingdom Metazoa; phylum Nematoda; class Chromadorea; order Rhabditida; family Heligmosomidae; genus Heligmosomoides; species Heligmosomoides polygyrus. The sequence continues at coordinate 80,790,729 of OX377205.1, forward strand.
ATATAAAAATACAAAGATTAAATTTTAAATAAATAAAAAAATAGAAATGTGTATATAAATAAATATAAACATAAAATTTTTAAAATAAAAAAATAAAAAATAAAAAAATTAAGAAATGGAAAACAATCTATGTAGTAGATAAATAAAAAGTAAACAAAAAATATTTAAAATACATAAATATAAAAACAAAATTCAAGAAGTAAAGTAAACAGGAGAGTGAAATTAAAATAAAGTTTTTTTTGTGTGTTTTGTGTGTCTTTTCATTCGTAAAACTTGGTTGTTGGTACATAAAGCACACTAATGTATTACTTTGTAATGTACTAACAACCAAGTTAATTAGTTACCCTCTTCACTGAATAGCCTCGGGGTAACTAATTTTAAACATGTTTTGTATGAAGGTAGAGGCGAAACAAAGCATGTTTAAGGTGTGGTTGTCGTTGTTCTCATTGTTGTCTTTCGCTTGTGATCGTTGTGATATTGAGTTTATGTTGTTGAGGAAATTTAGATACAGTTATGCAACTTATTCTATCTAATTCTATTTGATTGTTGTGGCTTTGAATTTCAAACTGTTAAAGAGCTGTGAGATTTTGAATAATTTTGCATATCGATTTGTAACTAATTCTATTGACTCTAGGTCAAAAATGCTAGCGCGGATGGAGCGCTTGGTCGGGTAGAGTATAAGTCTAATGCCTTGAGCCATGTTTAGGCCTCCGAAGACGACGACAGGGTCGAAACGTCAGGCCAAAATAAATATTCCACCTAACAACCTCTTTGGCAAAGAAGACACAATACGTATTGAAGTCGAGATCATTTTACGGCACTTTCTTCAGAAATGTGGTCACAAAATCAGAGATGGAGGTTGCAAAAGGCGGTTGTTGTTCGTCTTCTGCAACCTTCAGAGCTAGCATGGATGCCGACCAATATTAGTCAGTCTCTTACTCCTAGTTTATACTTGCGCAACCACGCGAGGCGGCACCACGAACGTCATAGCTATCGATTGTTCGCGCAGTTTGATCGATACCTATTCAGACTATGGTACCGCGCCGCGATGAGGCGCAACTATAAACCAGGGCTTACTCCAGGCAGGTTCAGGTCAGCTTTCCTACCTCCTGTAGGATGGGATGGATCCCTTGGGTAGGATGGAAAATAAAAAGCATGCTCAAATCATGCTTTGATTTCGCACCTTGGCAGTGCGTTGCATTTGTCAGATCCCTAAATTGTAGAGAAAGCAGTTCTGAGGAACAGTCGTTATCAAATCAGGAAAACGTTGAACAGCAAGGGCCGAATGCAGACACACCCGACTGGAATACGCCATGCACTCTACTGCTGTTTCTATAATGAGGGAAGATCGCAGTTGTGTTTCTTACAGCATGATTTTTGCAAGTAATTTATGGCTTGCTTGATGAGTGGTGCCAGCTTTTTTTGTGCCAGCTGTCGGAGTAGACCTTGGCTGTCACGTGGGCACTGAATCGACGTTTTTGGCTTAGTCGCGCCCGTACAGACAGGTCTTCCATCCCTCCGAAGTTGCAAAGTCGGTATTTCCTCAGCTGAGCCTGGGAAGACACTAGGATTCCCTCAATCAGATCACGTAGAAGTAAGTGACTGGCGTTTTCCAAAAGAGATGCACTAGGGTTAACGGTCATCATCCCTTTCATAGTAACCATTGATTGGAGGCGGAAGTGAAGAATGCACATTCATATTCGGTACATGTTGCGAACGTGGGCAACATTAGAAGGTGGTAGTGCGCCACCAATTAGATCGCATCGAATGGGCGTGCCATTGAGAGAGGGTGTGTATCCTCGGACCAGATTTGTCAACGACTTAGAGCAATCTAACGGTGCAAATACTGCCGAAATCCCTGATAGCGCGGCTTATCAAGCGATGCGGTGAAACATTTCAGTGACTTCGGCGGTGTTTTCACCGTTAAATTGCTGTAAGTCGTTAATGAATCTGGCCCCTGATTGGCCGGCATGTATTTGAGCGGTGCTCTGATTGGTTATGATTGGCTGCGCGCTCCTAGTTCGTATTCTGCTCACTTTCGCGACATATTCCACATTTTCTTTCATTAAACCGTGTAGTTATAGTATTATGCTTGGTAGCATAGTCGGAGGAGGCGCCACTTGTCACCCCAACTAGAATAGAAGTTCTTAGTGCGGATCCCGCACAGGCCAAGCAAACTACCCATCTCGCCGGATTCGGTGGATCGGTAGTAGACAGAAAAAGTATCTAAGCAGGATAGAACAATAACTAGGCCTGGTTTGGCTACCGCATGTCATTTTATAGACCACATTCAAGTGGTCTCGGTGGAAGTTGAATGCGTGGCGCATACCAGGAAGAGATTGATTAGACTCTTCTAGCTACTTATTTATTCTCTACTTGTGGTTACATGTGGTCGACAGAGGGTTGCGTTGAAATGTTCTAATCTGCTCAGAGGCCAATCAAGCCTTTCTTCCTTTCCGAGATGGTTCCATGCTTGAACGTAAAGGCTAAAACTGAAATTTTCACCTACGGTCCATGTATGGGTTTGCATGTGCTAAATATTAATTCCAAGGAGTTGACACTTCTAAAATCATATTGTCAATTTTTCACGTCAAATTGACCACTCTTCTAAGCTAGCCTAAGACTTTTGGAATCAAAACGAACGCTTCCAATTCAAAATGAGCTTCTTCTAAATTAAATTAGAGACTCTCCAAAAATGTTATAGTAATTTTTTGCTCAGGGAAAATTTAGTATAGCCTTCTTCGACGTTTTAATTTACTTCCCAATAAGAGAACACATCGTTTGGAATTCTATAAAAATGTTATTTTTTGAGGAAAAACAATGGATTAAAGCTTGTTTTAAAAAGCAGGAGGCTGCCATTTGGTATTGCCAAGACATAGATTGCGCCATGCCCCCGTCCGAAATTTCGCGATTTTTATTCGATTGATTGCAAAGTTTCTGTTTGCATGCAGTTTCACAACTGCAAGCGGTACAACATAAGCAATGTAAAAAACACATATATCCTCACATTGATGCTGCATATAAGCAGTATTTACACTACCGGTTAAATAAACATTGGGATTTGCTTTTCGAGCGCATGGCGCGATCCAGTCTTTTACAGCACTACATGATTGCTGCCTTTTGCGATTCAAAACAAAATTTAATTTGTAGCCTTTTTCTCAAAAAAATTTTTTTTTGATAAATTTATTACGCATCTTAGGACAGGTGAGCTAAAAAATTTCAAAGGAAGTTATAGCAATTTTTTTTGGAGCGAAAAAATATTCTGACCATCTTAGTGAGTCTATAGTTTAACCTGTCTGAAGATCATTTCGATTTGGAAGAGTTTGCCTTGATTTCAAAAGCCTTAGAAGAGTGTCCATTTTTTGATTTGAAAAGTGTCCAATTCGACTTGAAAATGTACACCTGGTACGCACGACCTCGTGGTGCTGAGTGACGAAATAAATTGTGAATATTATTGGGCTCAATCCATTGCGTGAAGTGTTAAGAAGTGAAATGGAGTGAAGCTACGTATTAAATGACGTAGTTCGTCCTTCAGCGCGATGGGATGAGGATCATTTGTATCGATTGGACAGCTCGGAAGATCGATATCCGTGGCTTCTGATTTGCTTAGCTGTTCGGCGTACGATTCGCAAACCTTTACCGACTGGAAATTTCTGAAATCAAGCCTGCCAAGCTGACAAGGACATCAGCACGTTTCGCAATGAACCAACATCCTTCACCGAGTGCAAAAAATGGAATTCTTGGCGCGTCATTAGTGACATCGTGAAAACCGACGCCGAGATTTCTGTCATCGCTACTCGTTTCTCCGTGGCTTCGCGTTTCTTCGTGGATGCTACAAATTCGGCGAAAAACATGGTTGTAACACCGGAAAAATCAAGAGATGAGGCGATGCGCAGCAGTTCTCTCTCCTGGCGTCCGTAACCCGTTTACTTTTGTGGAAATTGCCGCGAAAACGAGTTTGAGATGGGGGTGGTAGTGGTGGTCGGCGAGGAGGTCGAGGGGTACTCTTTGTCCGAGGTGTGTGGAGGAGCAACAGCAGAGCGTGAAAAAGAACTCGTTTTTCCCTCGGCGCTACTCAGCCGACGGAAGTCAGCTCGTGTGAGCGTTTCTTGCTCTTGTAGAGGATCACAAATCCTCATACGGAGAAGTGGGCAGAGGAGGAAGGAAGATCTGCTCGAGTTCAGTTTTAGATTTTTCGATCAAAAAATGGCGCGAAATGAAGACAGGCTGATGGAAGTTTGCAGCAGGAGTTCACCCTCATCCTCCTTTATAAAATCCGAGAATTTCTCAGAAAACTTATAAGGATGAAAATACTAGATACTCTTTCATATCCAGTATAGCCATTGAAGATCACCTATCTTTGCTGTGGGTACAATAACGCTGAAAGAAACGGAACAGATTCAGAGTGGATTCCCATCCCTAGAGCTACGCAGACAGGCTTTCTCAGTCTCTTCCGGAATGCGCCATGCATTCCACTTCCATCCCTATCAATGTGATGAAGAGCACTGTGCGCTAATACTATAGCTGCTGGTATCTTACCCTCCCAGTTAAACAAAGCCTGCATGCTTTAGGGTTTACTTACCTGATAGTAGACCTCCTTGGTAAAGATCAAGCGCTTGATTGCTGGTCATTCTTTAGGCCACTTAAGAGGCCTTCACGACACGACGCGTATGTGTGGTATGGCGAATTCTATAAAACGAGTTGACCAACACCTATTATTGTCTTCCACCGTTTTACTGAACATCTTCCTCTAAGAGACAATCCAATGCTGTGCTAGCGGAATAGAATGGCGCTCTAGCTTCTCAGGAAGGAACCTGAATCTATATTACATTGTACTCCTGTATATACGAAGCCTATTCTGTGTGTCGTAAACGTCAGTGCTGTATCCATAGTGTTCAGATATGTTCCTCCGAAAGCGTCGGCCGACGTCGAAAGCTGGCTGTGTGAGGATAAGCCGATGATCGAAGCGGAGCTCAACAAGCAGAACAATCTTCTCGCTCTTCTTCATCGCAAGGTGCGGCTGTTTCTTTTAGGGTTGGCTAAGCCATGGGAGACGCTGTCGAAGAGCTGCTCGAAACTTTCTGAAAGAATGTATAGCAACTCTTCGAGTCCTTTGAATGGTATCGCATCGTTAGTCTTGAAATGCGCCACGCATCCCTTGTCTGAAAGAAGTCCTCTCGTCGCCTGTTTGGACCTTACAGCGGCTTGCTTAAGTCAGTTCACGAGCGGATCTGTGCTTTGATTTGTCAGCTCACCTGGAATAATGGCTTTGGTAGTTCAGATCGAACAAAAATCCTAAAAACCAAAAAATCGGAAAAAATAAAAATAAAGTCGAACCCTAACCGTTACGCGCACGGCAGTGAAGAGTATTAACCCTTATCTAACACAGTTATTGCCAAAGATGAGCATGAAGCTCAAGTCAAAGGGTAAAGGACGAAGGAATGCTCGGATCATTTTAATGGATAAGGATCATACTACATATGAAAGTGCTAACCCTTCCGTGCCGCTGTCTCCTTCTGTCCGTTCGTCGGAACAAAATTAATGGCAGCTCGCTTGACTTCGGTACTCAGCTCGAATGGTCGAGTTTCGAGTCCAGTTCGGGGTTAACCGAGGTGGGAATCACTCAAATGCCGCGGCATTATCAATCGTTGAGTCGGTATCGATAGATTTTATAGATTTTGGCTTAAGGTTCACACCCAGCATCTGACTATGATGGCGAAGAGGCCGAGCTGAAGAAGTTCGATTAGAATGTTTCACTTCCTATAAACTCGCACAGCGACATTTTGTTGCGATCAAAACTCTAGCGCCAGGCAGGACTCGAACCAGCTCCTCCTGCTGACCCAGAGGGAATTCGCTACACCGTCTCAACGCCGGAGCTGTTTGATCGAACGCAACATCCACATCTCGTGGGATCCATCAGCACTCACCCGTATATCGGGGTGAGCCGGCCGCTGACACCAACATGGAACCAGTCAAGCTGAGGTTCTTAGTAGACATGATTCAAGTCAGCTCAATCAAACAGCGCGGGTGATGTAATGGTATAGAGCGATTCCGCCCGGTCACAGGAGGTGCGGCTTCGAGTCTCGCCTGGTTCTAGAGTTTTGATCGCTAAGAGAGCTTACATCCTCGATACCAGCCACCTGAGGCTTAAAGAAACCAACTTGAATCACTTTCTATGAGGTTTGAAATGGGAGTCACGCGAATGTGATAGCGGATAGAAGGGCTTCCGATCGATCACTTTTGATTTCTGAAGCGAATCTCCAGGCTTCAGTTAATTCAGCCTCAATACCGCCTCAATTCTGGTAAGGAATGAAGGTGAGCATTAATCAACCTCTTTGGGCAAGCATTTTACTTTGAAGAGGTTGGATGCGTATTTGCTGATGCTGACGCGGTTGGAGGTGCCGGCTGTTGTGTTCACCCGAATATAGGCTGCTGGTTCGGATTTCCGCTCAGGCGAATCAAGCCTGCCACTCTTCCTCGGTCGGTGACTGAGAGGCGGACTTGCCTGGGAAGGGCTGACTTCTCTACCGCCTGACTACCGCAAGTAATTGTATGGGCGAAATACGCATTCAAATTGCCTCCACGATGTCCCCTCGAAGTAGAATGCGTTACACGTCCCGCAGATGCATTAATTAGCGTCGATATCTATCCTTTACCTTGCATTTGGTGAATATAATGACTTGCAGTGATCAACTGTTGAACAACCCAATGCTTATTCCTTCCCGACTAATTTCTTAGTCGTCGCCTCGTAGTGTAAAGAACGTGATCCCGGATTCGTGGGGTTGAACTTCTATCGATGCTGGGTCCTCTTATCCCTGAATTATTCACACATTGTTTGTTGGTGTGCAGGAGTCAATGTTCTGGACGCTTCGACGCCTCATCACACGTACGCCTACGTTGAGCATGCGTCGCACTTGTTTTTTTTCCTTGCCACAACTATCGAATTAATTGAAATGAAAAGCGGATGCGGCTGAATTGCAATTAAATTCTCTGCAGAAGGCGCAAGAGGGCTCACTGAATACAGAGAACGTCTAGTTGTATAAGAGGCCAATTCCAGGAGAGGGTATGAAACAGGAGAGTGAGGATAATGGGCATCTGTACAGGGCGCGGCGTTTACAGGGTGCACCAAAATAACGTGGACAAGATTTTTTGTCATAATTGTAAAACAACCAACAAAACGACGACTACTTTACAACAACACAAACATTAAGGTACACCATCTTGAAGTAGTTTCGAAGTGGCCTCCCTTGGAGCGGATGCAAAGGGCCAAGCGCTTCGCGAAGTTTGGGGGCGATGGGCCGCAGGTCATGGTTGGGAACAGATTCTCTTCACAGATGTGAATCTACTCACCGTGGAGCAGGCGCACAATCGCCAAAATGATAAGATCTGGTCTACAGAAGCTCCAAGCAGCTCTGCTATCGTCGAACACCGCCAGAACCCACAATCGGTCATGGTTGGGGCGGAATCGTCCCTCTGGCAGGACCTCTCTGGTTTCGTGGATAAAGGAGTGAAAATCGAAAAAGATGTGCACCAGCTAGACATTCTCGAGTCCTTAGTTCTTCCTTGGGTCAAGTAGCACTTCGGTGATGCCCACTGGACGTTCTAGCAGGACTCTGCACCCGAACATAGGGCGAAGAAAACGCAGGTGTCGTGCAAGGCCAATTTCCCGATTCCACCACGCCTTCGGAATGGCCGCCGTATTCTCCGGATTTGAATCCTATGGACTATAGTGTGTAGGGCATTTTCAAGACTAGGGTCGGCGCCAAGCGCCACCGCAGTCTCCAGTCTCTGAAGGAATCCTAACGCCAGAATTGTGAACGATTGTTTCCTGATGACCTGCAGCCCATCGCCCCCAAATTTCGCGAAGCGTTTTGCCCGTGTGCATCCACTCTAAGGGACCACTACGAAACCACTTGAACATGATCTACCTTAATGTTTGTATTATTGTAATTTAGTTGTTGTTTACTCGATTTTTTGGTTGGTTTATAATTATGATAACAAAATCTTGTCCACGTTATTTTGATGCACCCTGTAAATTCGTACAAATGGAACTTTCTATTCTCAAACAAATTTATTAACACAAAATACAAATGAAATGATTTTTTGCATACAAATTGAGGGATGTCTCAAGAAGAAAATGACTCAATATATCCTCATTCAGCTGCAAGGACCCCTTCAGTCCTTGGCCTGAAGCGCTCGCACGCTTTCTTTAGAGGAGCGTTGCCCATATTTGCGAATGCTGCTTCCATAGCGGTGCGAAGTTGTGTGATATTAGGTGGTTCCGTTTGATAGCATCCCTTTCGACTACGCTCCAAACATAGTATTCCAGCGGATTTAAAGTCGGGCTATTCCGGTGCCAAAACTCCTTAGACGAAAGCATGTCCAGGTTATCGGACAACCAGTTCTGCACTAACAAGGGAAGGGTCTGAAGCGTATGTCTGAACGGGGGGAGCGAGTCATATAGGGAGAATCCTCATCCTCAATTGGTTTGAAAATGTGTTTATTTTCTGCCAAGTCGTTAAACCCAAGGAGTAGGGGGTCACAATGGGATACGGCGCAACACGCGTTTGGGGGTCTTGTAGCCCGCGATGCTTCAGCAACCAGTGGCTCGGAGCGCAGGTGGGTAGAGGGTTGACTCGTACGGGAGAGGTCAGGGGTTTGGTTCCTCTGCGCTGCTGCATCTTTGCATTTCAATTGATTGGTAGAGATTTGGGGGATTCTGACGTCTATACCATTTTCATACGTTTTCTGCGCATTTTTCCAGCGGTACGTTGTGGTATTCAACATGATGATGTTGGAATCTTCAACACCAGTGATACACAGGTACAAAGTGCATGAAGCACCACTGGGCACTTTACGGGTAGCGTATAAAGGCTACAGGCTCCTCATAGTCTGTTTCCATACATGGACCAAAAGCCTTTGGAAAAACCGTCCTGCTCGGATTTTCAAAGAAGACCACGTTGTGAAGTCGGAGGTGGTTCAATTGAGAAACGAGGTGTGCGGATCCCGCAAGTTAAGCTAAATGGCATCGATACACTCTTTCCCTCATGTCTACCTGTCACCTGGAAATCAGAGGTCTGCTGAAGGTTTTCTAGAACCTGACACCAACAATGTCCACCGACGGTCGAGTGGTGATCCACCTGCTCACGCTAAAGTGTGACCCACCTTTAGACAAGGAATCTTCGAGGAAGAAATCAAGCTGGCCGAACGAATGGCCAGCATACTCGAGGACTTCGAAACACGTCAACTTAAATTTGACGAAGACGAACAGCTGGAAATGGTGGAAGAAGAAGAGGAAGATTGGGATCCGCAAGATGAACTGATGGACGTGAAGAGGCAAGCAAGCAGTGGGCATATGATAACGAACTCTTGTTCGAAGGAAAGGGTATGTCTTCAATTGGATTTTGGTTGCGTGCTCATAACCATGGAGGAAGACACCGCGATTCACTACACAGGCACTTTGTACCTGTGTATCACTGGTGCTGAACATTTATCACCATGTTGAATACCACAGCGGACAGCTGGAAAAATGCGCAGAAAACTGAAAATGGTATAGACGTCAGAATCCCCCAAATCTCAACCAATGAGCTGAAATGCAAAAGTGCAGCAACGCAGAGGAGCCAACCTCCCTCGCACGAGTCAACCCTCTACCCACCTGCGCTCCGAGCCACTGGCTGCAGACGCATCGCGGGCGTACAATACCCCCAAACGCGTGCTGCGCCGTATCCCATTGTGATCCCCTATTCCTTGGGTTTAGCGACTTGGCAAAAAATAAACACATTTTCAAACCAATTGAGGGGTGAGGATTCTCCCTATATGACTCTCTCCCCCCGTTCAGACATACGCTTCAGACCCTTCCCTCCTAAATAGCTTGTGCGAGCCGGTGCGTCGTCTTGCTGGAGGACATATGGCTTCCCTGAGGCTACAATCACCATCCAGGGTTCCACTACATACTCCGAAAAACTCGCAAATAAACTTGTCTGGTGACTTTTGTCTTTTCTCCATCCTCCAAAATCAGCGCATGACCTTTTTTCACAGCTGCCGCAGTTCTTGAGACCCGTTCCCACCAATGAGTTTTCCTCGCCGAGCTTGCGGAACCTTCTTCAGAACCCTCACCTGGCCACAACATCGTAGATGGTTGATCTCGGGTGCCTGAAGAATTGAATTATTCCAGCTGGCGAACGCCTAGCGCGAGTTCTTTCGAGGTTCTGCTGCACTCCGCACTTGTATGCACACCGGAGGCATTCTGAGGTAATGACTGTTCACTAGAAGCTTCTGGCTTGTACTAGTCAATGTACTAGTCAGTATAGCTTACATGAGGAGGGGGTTTGCAATTGCAATTGGGCGGCATCGGATTGGTTGTGATTGGTTTACGCGTTCCCGCATCCGCATCGGGCGGCATTGACGACAAGTACCGAAGTATCCATCCCCTAGCCGCTTTGTCCACGTTTCCTTCCTCGGATAGATTGCTTCTGACGTAGCGAAATTCTTTCACCCTTTCGATCACCTCCCCTTGCCAGTCTAGGTTCGTTGCACTGCTCAGAGCTGACGAACTTTGTCTTCCTCACGTTCAGCCGCAGGCCGTTGTCTGCGATAGCTCCTTGCCACAACTGCACCTTCTCCTCCAGCTCCTCCCGGCTGTCGGCTGCTAGGGCGATATCGTCCGCGTAGAGGATGGTTCTGAGAGGGCCTTTCTCAAGGCGAATCTATGCAATGAAGCGTCAGCAAGAAGAGGAGCGGACTCTCATCCCTTGTGGAGTTCGTACCGCTGCTTTCGAGCCTTCGCACAGACGACAAATACCGAAGAATGTCGGTATGGAATGAAGTGAATGGTGGTCGTTTCGCTGCACGAGTTAACCAAGTTTTTCACTTAAAACTGATCAACCACCTCATCGACGTCAACGTCTCACCAAGTTGGAATGATAGCAAACGCTGGATTAAGGTAAAAAAGAATGAGGAAGAACGCTGGCTAGGCTGTATAAGAGGCCAATTCCAGGAGAGGGTATGAAACAGGAGAGTGAGGATAATGGGCATCTGTACAGGGCGCGGCATTCGATTCGATTTTTCTTGCATTCCAAGGAGTTTAAGGCGTATGTCTGATCGCGAAAATGAACACTGCGAGAGTATTCGCCTTTCAAACACTTGAAAATATGTTTCCTTTCCTTTTTGCAAAGTCCTCTGTCCCAGCAAGTTAGGAGGGGTGGAAGTTTACTATGGAATCGCACAGTCTCATGACGCAATAAAGGATAATAAAGGATAAAGGACGGCGTTATTCAATCCCCTTTGAGATGCGCACGCATACTATGTACTTCTACGGGATGTCGTGGAGGCGAGCTGAATGTGTATTTGGCCATGCAATGACTTGCGGTGGCCAGCCGATGTACAAGTCAGTGCTTTGTCCTTCCCAGACAAGTCTGGTACCAATTCACCGACCCCGGAGGGATGGAAGGCTTGGTTGGCCTGGGCGGGAAATCCGAACCAGGAACCTGGTATCGAGTGCAGGCGACAGCCGGCGCCTCCTCCTACTGCGCTCCACGCGCCCCATGACGCAATAGTTTTCAAAATTTGAATATGTAGAACAAATGGGAAAGTACTGTTCCATAGGCGTCAGGTGTTCGATTCCTTGTCTTGCAATATTTTTGCATTTTTTATGCATATTCATTGTCTGAAGATTCCTTTGTGTGACTCTCCGTTTCCATAGTAAACTAGCGGGGCTACTATCTCGATAGGTTCGAGGACTTTGCAAAAATGGGATATATTAGGTTGGCAATTAAATTCGTGGACTCTCGAGCACCTTCAACAAAAGTGCTTATTAAGAAACAACAAATAACAATTTTCAATCCAAGTATGATCCCTTGGCACGCGGGACTGATTCCCATTTATCAGCTAGCTGGTCCATCCCACAGCTGCAGAATTCTGCTGCTTTTGAGGCCAAGAATCCTTGGAGGTGCATTTTGGCCTGGTCCACATTAATAAACCGTCTTCCAAACAAAAAGTGCTGCAACGAACTAGAAAGGTGGTAGTCACTCGGTGCATGATCTGGGCTGTATCGTGGGTGAGTGAGACGCTCCCGGCCATGGTTTTCAGAAGCGTCCGATTCGCGACCTCTGATCCAGCGTTGTCTTGGTGAGAGATAATTCCGCTCCTGAAAAGCTGTCTAAACCGATTCTAACGAAGTTCAGCCTGCGCGCGGCCATGTTAAGAAGGGTAGATTTCAGCATCAATGCTGGAACAGCTCCTGATGACCTTCCAGAAGTTAACACCTTCCTGACACCACCGAACGGAAAGCGCTTCGCTAACCGGACGCTTAAAAAAATTGAAGACCTTGGCTGGGAGCGTCTAACTCACCTTACAGCACGAACTGTCCGCCGAGTGACTACCACCGTTATCATTCGCTGCGGCTCTCCTTGGCTGGAAGACGATTTATTAATGTGGACCAGGTCAAAATACAGCTCCATGGATGCTTGGCCTTAAAAGCACAAGAATTCTCCAGCCGTGGGATAGACCAGCTACCTCATAAACGGGAAGCACTTCCACATTCCAAGGGGTCTTGTATTGATTGAAATTGTCATTTGTTATTTGTTAATAATATGATTCCTGGAGTCCACGAACTTAGTTGCCAACCTAATACATATTTTTCTGCTACTGGAAGGGTGGAGATTCTTGCTGTGGCGTTCATTTTCGTCTTTCAGATATACGCATGAGACCCTTCCGTTGTAAGTGCTTAAGTAAAGATAGTATGTGACTCATCCTTGAGAGGATCATCCCACGTTGACATCCATCATTCACACAGCACCTGCTGCAACCCTATCTCTATACCTCGCTTCCCGATGCGGCCGAGTTTTTGTCTTCGAAGTGTTTGGAAGCGTGCGTGTTTGGGGCAGGTCCGGTTCATGCCATCGTCTTCCTTCCTATCGCTCGAGTCAGCATAAAGCGAGATGTGTTGACATTGTAAAGTGTCTTCGTGCGTTGTAGGCGCCTTGCTTCGGCCATACTGCTTATACGGGTGGTAAAAAAGAAGTGATCCTGCTCAATGGCTTTGCAATGAATCACCTGAAACCGCTGAGGTGTGCCATCGTAGACCTTTGATGAGAACTGGACGAAAGTTCAAAGTGAAAGTTCTGCTCTTTGCAAGAACCCGCTGACATTGAAGAAAGGGTAAGCAGTGTTCTGTGGGAAGCTATCTAACGGTCACGTCAGCGCGAAAGGAGAACTGGCACTGGAGTTTTCCGCCGAATGTTTTCTTTTTCAACGTGAGTAAGCAAAAACACGGGACATTAGGCGGAAATGGAAATTGAGAAGAGTATATCGACCTTGGCGTGACTTGAGTGATGTGGAGGAGGGGAAGGAGGGGGTTGGCAATGATTTAGGATGATGTCCAGTATCCCGAAAATTGTTGATCAATGCTCGTATGCGGTTAAGAAGAGGAGCTGATGGCTCAAACACGATGGAGTCACAACCAATGTATTTGACGTCCGCGGTTATCTCTGCATGCGGGGATAACGGCGGACGAGGGGTGGGCTTTTTAAATGGCGATTTTGCCAATTTCTATAAAATTTAAAAAGTTTTAATCAGGTTCAATGTATATCTCAGTGTATTTTTCTGCCAACGAGGCTTCTTAGGTGGTAATTTTATTACGGCCTGACGTTTCGACGATGTCGTCGTCCTCAGAGGCCTAAAAGCACCTCGAGGCGTAAGATCGGTGCTTTACCCGGCCAAGCGCTCCATCCGCGCTAGCATTTTTGACCTGTAGTTGAAAACACACTTCGAAAGGTCCGAGTTATGAAGCAACTTACGCAGTGTTCCACCGTTGGTGTGTAGCGGTTGCGCTACCACCCTAAGTAAGTAGCAGCCAGTAGTCAGTAGTGGTAGCGCAACCGCTATACACCAACGGTGGAACATGTAAGTTGCTTCATAATTCAGGGCTTTCGAAGTGTGTTTTCAACTGTAGGTCAAAAATGCTAGCGCGGGTGGAGCGCTTGGCCGGGTAAAGCACCGATCTAACGCCTCGAGCTGCTTTTAGGCCTCTGAGGACGACGACATCGTCGAAACGTCAGGCGATAATAAAGTTATCACCTAAAAACCTCGTTGACAAAAGAATACACTGAAATATACATTACGACAATGCCGAGGTTTCAAGATGAGAGGACTTGGAATTTAATCAGGTTCTATATGTTGTTACAGGATGTTTTGTTGCGATCAAAACTCTTGCGCCAGGCGGGACTCGAACCCGCATCTTCTGCTTTCCGGGCAGCGATGTTCGCCTTACACCACCGGCGCTGTTTGACCGCACGTAACATCTGCGATATCCTCGAAGCCTGTCAGCACCCACCCGTGATACGGGATGGGCCTCTCTACCAGCCGCTCCAGGCTTAAGCAAATGTGTTAGAACATTGTTACTAGTAAGGTCTTCAGCTTAACCGGCTCCATGCTGATATCAGCGACCGGCCCATCCCGTATCACGGGTGGGTGCTGACAGGTCTCGAGGATATCGCGGATGTTACGTGCGGTCAAACAGCGCCGGTGGTGTAAGGCGAACATCGCTGCCCGGAAAGCAGAAGATGCGGGTTCGAGTCCCGCCTGGCGCAAGAGTTTTGATCGCAACAAAACATCCTGTAACAACATATAGCCTCTCTACCAGCCGCTCCAGGCTTAAGCAAATGTGTTAGAACATTAATCAGGTTCGTTTCGCCACTACCTGGTGACGACATTGAGTGAGGAGATGCAGGACAACCTTGTGCGCTGCATCTCTTCACTTAATGTCGTCCCCTCCGCAAAGAATTCGAGCAGGTGTTGCTCCAAATGGTGGTGCCTTTCCCATAAAAGTCGTCTGTGTAGCATGTTGCACGTGGAATTTAATTATGGGTTCGCCTCGTCGGACGGTGAAGGGCATCAGTTGTGAGTGGTGCGAGACATAGCGAGGGCTCGGGGGTGTGGTGGTATTGCAACCCGTGCAGAATCGCATCTGAATTCAATAAGGCAATGAAAGTTCCCTGATTTCGTCAAGGTACTACGCAGCAATACTGTACCGCTGTGTTGTGTAGGGCAAGAGATGCATGTTCCGTTCTCGAAGAGATCTATCCTACTTGGGAAGGGGAGTGATTTGGGCTCCGTTCCCTCCCTTGAGTTTCTACGAGAGCTCCAGCTGCTTTCCTAGAATTCTCATTCAAGTTCATTATATGTAAGGGCGAACCATGGGATGACGTACGCAACTGCCACTTTACGGCTATCCCTCCCAATTAGGATGGATCCTTTCGGCGTTTTCTCATCCGTTCGTTGTGTACTATGAAGTCATTGTCGGGTGGGAGGGGGGGGGGGGCGTGGGCACATAACTAAAAATTGTGTAACCTACATATTGACTTCAGGCTCATGGGTGGGCGAGTGGACAGAATAGGAGCCAACAAACAAACAGAAAGCAAACGAATTGCTGCGGTTGTAAAGGCGCCTCGGGGGCAAAGCGCATTCAAACACAGTTGACCGCCGCCTTGTATTTATAACCCGGACCCATCATAGCGAGGGGCAATAACTTTGTCTGTTTACAACCGCGACGAAGCCGGTTGTAATTTTTTTCTGAATTTTGTCAGCTTACGCACTAGTTGTCTCCTGGAACCCGCTCCGTGAACTCCAAGTCAGTTTGTTGCATAATTTTTAGTTATGTGCCCCCCCCCCCCAATCCGTCGACTAGGATAGATCCGAATTTTTGTTCAAGTTTAGGGTACGTGGTGGTGTAATATGGAATGACGTGTACAGCTGCCACTTTACGGTTGCGTTTTCTCATCCATTCTATGTGTACTATGAACCTAGTTCTTGTTTTTTTAGAATAAGCACGGCTATCATTTCCAAGGGCTTAAGGGAGGGATGGCAGATCACATGGTAGTAAGTGGCACAACTGGTCAGATGTGTTTCAGATTTTATGAAAATGCGTCCCACACGCATTCCAACTGGTTTTCTTTTCAGTCCCATATCATCCAGGAAAATCCTATCCTAGTCCGGGGGGCACATAACTAAAGCGTATGTAAAAAATCGACTTGGGACTTACCGAGCGACTCCTACAGAGCACGATAAAACCCAAACCAGAAAAATTCACGACCAAAAAAAACGAAAAAAATGTTTTCACCGCGGTTGTAAGCGGGTGAAGTTATGTGCCCTCCTCACCATGTTAATCCTGGTTATAACATGTCAGGCGGCGGTCAGCACGCCTAGGTGACTTTATGCGCCCTCCTCACCATGTTATATCCTGGTTCTAACATGTCAAGCGGTGGTCAGCACGCGGCACGACTCCATTGCGTCGCTCTTTGCCCGCCGATACGGTTGTGAAACCGCGGCGATTTTATTTTTTATTTATCCGTTCGTTTTTTTTCTTCGATTTATGTTCTATCATGCTCTGTAGGAGTCGCTCGGTAAGTCCCAAGTCGATTTTTTACATACTTTTAGTTATGTGCCCCCCCCCCCCCGGCCTAGGATAGATCCGGAAAATTCCTTCCCGAGGAATCCAAAACTTTATCACCTGTTGTTGAGTTGATCATCGGTTTGCTCGAACAGCGTCGCCACCCGTCTCCACTCGACCCTGTCGCGTGCCAGAGTGGTCCAATGGATCCTTCTCGCTCAAGAGCGCTGAAGAGCGTCATATCGTCCGTTCAGGGCGAAATCCGACCAACGCGTTGGTGGAGTACTGCTCTTCTTCAGTTTGACCTTCGTCTAACGATAAGGGCCGTGCGAAACGAAGGCCAAACCAAGTCTTTGTGTTTGTTTATTAGTTTTATAACATTAGTGCACTTTTGCTTTTCTCTTGACATTCCGCGAAATCCATTCGGTGACTGCTCTCGTCCAGCGGGTGTCTGCGAAGCGCATCACATGGCCGGCCCACCTAATTTTCGACGACTTGGTACATGCGACAGTGTCTCTGATCTTCGAACGGCGACGAAGCTCAGAACTCCAGAGGCCATCTCCCACTTGCAGGAATTGTGTTCAAGAAATGAGCTTCGAAAAACGCAATAGGCGTCTGTGGCTCCATCGCTGTAATTACTCGTACATTCTAGAAAGCAGCTCATCTGGAAATTTGCCTGTGTGTCTTTCCTAACCATAAGCACACGTTTGCTGGCAGCAGAGAGAGGTGGCAAGATGCGGACAGAGCGAAGGGGTTATGATTGCCTGCACAAGCTTGACGGGCGTCCTCCACTGTGTTGCGAATCGTTTTTCACGGTACCGGTCATTAATGTACTACTTGGAAAGCACGGATGCATCAGACCAATCAGGCCTAGTCGAAAGGGCGGCCATTCGGATGGGCGTGTGCGGTTGGTGCCCTGATTGGTTGCGGGTGTTTGTTCGCGGGCCGTGATTAGTTGTCCTGATAGGTTGCGGGTGTTTGCTCAGTGATTAGTTGTCACTGTCTGGCACGTTCCTCATCCCGTAGGCCGCATTAACGACTAGTGTGGGGGCCAGACAACTTGGTTGGGCGCTTTTGCTGTCTCTTGTAACTGCTGGACTGGGAGTAAGGGCCCGTCTAGCGTTGTCGGAGACGCAGGCTGTCGTGTGCACCCTATACCAGGTTCCTGGTTCCGATTTTTCATCCAAGCCAACCAAGCCTTCCATACCTCTGGGATCGGTGAATTGGTACCAGACTTGTCCGAGAGGGATTAAGCGCTGACTTGTTCATCGGCTGGCCACCGCAAGTAATTGTATGGCCAAATACGAATTCAATTCACCTCCGCAACATCCCGTAGAAGTAGAATGCGTGGCGCATCCCAAAAGGGATTGAGTAGCACCGTCCTTTATCCTTTCTCCTTATACTGCTTGGTTCCCACTAGGAACGAAAGCGAACTGCTGAGCGGCCTTGAACGCGTTTGCAACACAGGGTTTTCCCGAGTGTTTCCGTCCCTCTCCAATTACAAAGAAGTTGGTAATTGGTGTTTTCCATTCCCTGCAAATGCAGAGAACGGAATTGACGACGGAATCTGGGTGAGGGAGAGGTGCCAGTGAAGAAGAGTGGCGGTGGATACGCGGGTTCGCGCGATCAGATCCAAGGTGACTGATTAAGTGATATCGTATCAGTGACCATGTTGTGCGATGAATTATGACTACATGGTGAGAGATACGAGTTCACTGGCGGTTCTGATGATTTGGGGGGGGGGGGGGGGAGGCTTTTGGGAGGTTTGTTGGCTTGATAGGGTTTTTTAGTGTGATGGATGCTGCCCTTGGTGATGAATTGCCTTCTCTTTGTAGACGAGCAGTTTCTTCAGCCTAACCAAAATTGTTGCAAGTCTTTATTGCGACTTAGGTTTCGGCGTGGTCGCCTTCTTCAGAGTCTGGAAAAGTCGAAGTCGTTTGAGAAAGCACCCTCCCAAATGCTATTTTATTCTGAACAAACCCAATCAAAAGGCCAATAACAGACCACGAAACCGACGCTGTGAGCCGCAATAAAGACTCTTGACAATCTAAGGTAAGGTTAAGGTGCTGTTCAGAAACCGCTGCGTACTGTCCGAGATGCGTAGCAACTTCTGGCACGATTTATTGTACGATTTAGTGTGTGTAAATGCTGCCAATGTAGGTCGTCCTCGAGTGTAAAACGACAAAAAAAAACGAAATCCTAGTTTATTGGGAAAAATTAAAGGCTAACGCTTGCTACTGCTTTTTTGAAAACTGTTCGCTGCTGTTAAATGCAGAACTTGTACTATTTTCACGTTGAATTGGACAGTTTTCAAATCAATTTGGACACTCTTTTAAGCCTAAGAATTTTGAAATTAAAGCGCTCTTCCAAATTGAAATGAGCTTCTTCCCCGTTAAATGAGAGACTCTCCAAGACGGTTAGAATAATTCTTTGTTCAAGAAAAATCTGGAATAGGCACAATAAGTGAATACGTTGTTGTTTGAAATTGTTTTTTTAATATTGTTTCTAATTTTTAGAAAATTTTATTTTTTGAGGAAAAACACTAGCTTAAAGCTTGTCTTAAAGAGATGGAAGGCGGCCATTTAGTTTTTAGTGCCAAAAAAGAGATAGCACACGGCCCTATTCCAAGATGTCGCGATTTTTACTCGCTTGCTAGCAGAATTTTTGTCTGGGTGGAGTCCGACGCCTGTTAACGATGTAACAAATACAACTTAAAGAACACAGATATCGTCACTTTGACGGCTCAAGTACGTGGTATTTGCACTATCAATCAAATGCTTGCTGTGTTGCTGTGCTTGAATACAAATTTTAATTGATTTTTTTCTAAAAAAATAAAATTTTTATAGAATTGTTACACTTACCAGTCGTCAGAGCGGCTTCTTAACGGCTTCGCCGTGGTAATAACTTCATATCATCAATTGTACCTGCCCGCTATTTCATTGTTTTCTAAGAAAGAACTTCTTAACCACGGGGATTGGGGCAAGTAAGAAAGAAATAGAAAAAATGAACGACATCCACAAAAAATCGATAATTTGACCAATATCGATTGATGGCCATCGATGCTTCAAAAACGATCATCAGACTGGTGTTCAGCGACCTCGACTACCCCAGCGTCAAGGTTTCGGACTGCTTGAACTACATCCACAAAAAATCGATAATTTGACCAATATCGATTGATGGCGATCGACACTTCAAAAACGAACATCAGATTCGTGTTCAGCGACCTTGTCTGTCTAACTCCAGGGCTGAAGTTTCGGGCCGCCCGTTAATCGCTATCAATCGTCGAGTATCGCCAATGCGGCCTTCCCCCACTCCAGTTGTGACGATAACACCCACACTATTCTTTTACATATAGTAGGATTGGGCAGGTAGACTAAAAAGTTTCAGAGAAAGTTGTATCAAATTGTCCTTGAACGAAGAATTATTGTGACCATCTTATGAGTCTGTTCATTTCGATTTGGAAGAGTTCGCTTAAAAAAAACAAACAAAAAACGAATAACAAGCACAACAACAACATCCTAGTTTGCTGGAGAAGATAGAAGGCTAACACCTGCCAATGGTTCTTTCGAAAAATGTTACCTATCGTTGAACATATTGGATTTCAGACGACGGTGATTATGGAGGCCGGCGGTGATGCGTCGTGCCTCGAGGAGGAACTGTGGGGTGTACAGACGGCGATCACAGCACTGAAGCGGCGCTTGAAGGTGGGTGTTTTCCAAGATCGAAGAAAGGGGAAAATACTTCTTGATTTTCTCCATTTGAGATTTCATAACCCTTTTTTGAAATTCTTTAGAATACAAGGTTTTTTATCGTTGTCACTATTTGAGTAATTCTTATCTCTTTGGCTACGGTAAAGTATCACAGCTTAAAGACATAACTGGAAGGCGCAGATCTTATAGCGGCTTATGGCAGAGGTCGCCCTTGCGCCTCTCTTATATGGCAACCAGCCGTCCGTGCGGCCTCTCGGTCGCACAGACGGCTTTTTGACGGCTTCGCCGTGGCAATAACTTCTCATCATCAATTGTAGCTGCCACCTATGTCATGGTTTCCTTAGGAAGAACATCTTAACTACGTCGATTAGGGCAAGTTAGAAGAAAAGCAAAAAAATGGACAACATCCACAAAATGCTAGTTTGCCAAATATAGATTGATGGCAATCGACAGTTCAAAAATCGACAGTTTCGTGTTCAGCGACCTTGATTACCCCCAGGGCTGAAGATTCGAGCCGCTTGAATGTCATCCTCAAAAAATCGATAATATAGATCGATATCCATTGGTCGACCTCAGATTCGTGTTCAGCAACCTCGATTACCCATAGGGCCCGGATTCATGAACGTTTTACCGGCGGGTAAGTGCAAAATTTACCCACTCCCCACTTACGCGCGATTCATGAACGCGCGGCGGGAAAAATCTGAGGTAAGTGTCGAGGTAAATGCTACCCCCTTCAGCGCGACGGGGAACATTTACCTCCAAGGCGAGGGTTTTGCTCCGCGGCCAATTTCTGACCTAATGCATGTCTCCGCTGGCCCTTAGCCAGCTCTGAGCTGGCCGCCAGACGCAAATTCAATGCCTGGCAGAGGCGCCTAGTTGCCGTCGCCATGTTCACGTCTTTCGCCGCACTTCAGTGAGTTGTTTTACCTTTTGTTTTTCTCTATTAGGCTTGCATTCCATGATTTTTTGGGCTCTGTGGACCATGGCGGCCCACAATGCCACTTATTTTTAAGTGAATTGCTTCCTTTAGTGGCACTGTGGGTCGGCTTAGGCCACCATGAGCCTAGTCCACCACGCAAATCGTAATTTACGATTTGCGTGTGTGGACTATGCCCGTCCGCCACCTTAGCCTTCCTTGGCATATGTTGTCTATGGAGGCTACTGTGGTGGATGGCACCCATTATTAGTCATGTAGGCCCACATTTACCATTGTTTCTCTACTACCTGCTATGCTACTAGTTTCCGATCCTCTCCCTCCCCCTCGCCTTACCCCATATTTCACATTTCATTTCCCCTAAATACGATGCTGCCAATGTCGGTGGCAGCGACGTCCCAGCAGCAAGTGTGACTGCTTGGTTTCGCTGTTAGCTGATGCCAGCGGGCCAGCGGAGGTATGCACATTGGGTCAGAAATTGGCCGCGGAGCAAACCCTCGCCTTGGCCGTCATGAATCAGGGGCCGGATTCATGAACGATTTACCGGCGGGTAAGTGCAAGATTTACCCCCCCCCCACCCCAATTACGCGCGATTCATGAACGCGCGGCGGGGAAAATCGGGGGTAAGTGTCGAGGTAAATGCTAGCCCGTCGGCGCGTCGGGGAACATTTACCTTCAAGGCGAGGGTTTTGCTCCGTGGCCAATTTCTGATCCAGTGCAATCCTCCGCTGGTCCGTTGCCAACCGCAAATTCAATGCCTTGCAGAGGCGCCTAGTTGCCGTCGCCATGTGCACGTCTTTCGCTGCACTTCAGTGAGTTGTTTTACCTTTTGTTTTTCTCTATTAGGCTTGCATTCCATGATTTTCTGGTCTCTGTGGACCGTGGCGGCCCACAATGCCACTTATTGTTATGTGATTTGCTTCTTTTAGTGGCACTGTGGGTCGGCTTGGGCCACCACGAGCCCGGTCCACCACACAAATCGTAATTTACGATTTGCGTGGGTGGACTATGCCCTTCCGCCACCTTAGCCTCCCTTGGCATGTTCTCTATGGGGAACTGTGGTGGATGGCACCCATTATTAGCAATGTAAGCCCATATTTACAATAGCATCCCTACTGCCTAATATGCTACTACTTTCCACCCCTCCCCCCCCCCCTTCCCCTTACCTCACATTTCACATTTCATTTCCCCTAACTACGATGCTGAGGGCGCAGGTGGCGCAGTCGGAGGAGGCGCGACTGTCGCGTGCACCCCATAACTTTCCGCCCAGGCCAACCAAGCCTTCCATCCCTCCGGGGTCGGTGAATTGGTACCGGACGTGTCTGGGAAGGATAAAGCACTGACTTGTTCATCGGCTGGCCACCGCAAGTCATTGTATGGCCAAATACGCATTCATGTCGCCTCCACGACATCCCGTAGAAGTAGAATGCGCTGGCGCATCCCAGAAGGGATTGAGTAACGCCATCCTTTATCCTTTATCCTTATCCTAACTACGATGCTGCCAGTGTCGGTGGCAGCGACTTCCCAGCAGCAAATG
Source organism: Heligmosomoides polygyrus polygyrus (assembly GCA_947396885.1). NCBI lineage: Eukaryota > Metazoa > Nematoda > Chromadorea > Rhabditida > Heligmosomidae > Heligmosomoides > Heligmosomoides polygyrus. Next base: position 80,813,297 of record OX377205.1, read on the forward strand.
TGACTGCTTGGTTTCGTTGCTAGCTGATGAAATTGGCCGCGGAGCAAAACCCTCGCCTTGGCCGTCATGAATCAGAAAAGAGAGGCAAGTTCAGGGAAAGTGGCGGGTAAAATGGTCATCGAAGTAAGTGGGGGTAGAATTTACCCCCGGCCGCGTTCATGAATCCGGCCCCAGGGCTGAAGTTTCGTGCCGCTTGAACAACATCCACAAAAAATCGATAATATCGATCGATATCGATTGCTCCCTACTGTGACGATCTTCCGTCGATGATCACCTAAATGCCTATGCACGGATGCCGACGCGTTCGGCACGTCTACGGTTCGCCATGCACGGTTGCCGACGTGTTCGGCACGTCTACTGAACCGCCAGGCAACCCCCACTTGTGGCGGACGGAAACACACACACACTCACACACACATACACACACAGCGGCTAGAGTAAGGCTTTGTTCTGATGGAAAGTAACAGTACTGATTATCTTAAAGTGCGCAATAAATTTTCAATCGGAACTAATGTTGTGAATCAAATCTAAAACATGAGCTGTAACGTTATTTTGCAGTCAGAGAGAAAGCGCTTATATGAATCAGTTTCTAAAATTCAGTGCTAATATAATAGAAAGCTATGGATTATGCCACGAATAGTCAAAAGTCGCAGATCCACCTTAAGTTGAATTCCGAAGAAGATACGACCATGGAGTTAAAGAAATGACTGATATGGAACGCATTGATAAGTCGAATAGGTGGGCACGGAGTCGGACGTTCTTCGTCTTCTTCGCGACTTCTTCGACGCTCTTGAAAGCTCCCCAAGCCGCTCTTTTCCTCCTGCTCAGCTCTGGTGCTAGGTCGTTGCCCATGTTCACTTCGCCACCCAGATAGACGTAGCTGCAGCATTCGGAGATGTTCGTTCCGTTGAGCGAGAATGGGGAATAAGAAACTTGTCCGTTCCTCATGAACATCGTCTTCGTAAGATTCAACTGCAGTCCAACGTTCCCACATATACGATCGAAGTCGGCCAGCATTCGCTCCGCCTGGCTGATGCTCGGTGTTATGAGCACGATGTCGTCAGCGAAGCGAAGATGATGTAGTTGCCGGCCATCGACCTTCACTCCCATGTCTTCCCATTCTAGTTCGCGCATGACGTTTTCAAGAGTGGCGCTGAAGAGCTTCGGGGATATGGTATCCCCCTGCCGAACTCCTCTCTTTACGTCGATGAGGACGTTGTTGTAGAATGGTGAGATCTTGGTCGTGAATCCACTGTACAGCTCTCGAAGGACTCTGATGTACTGAGTAGGAACGCCCTGAGTGAGCAGGGCTTCGATGACCGCTTCATTTTCGACAGAGTCGAATGCCTTCTTCAGGTCGATGAACGTAAGGCAAAGCGGCCGCTTGTACTGTCGCAACACTTCGATGAGCTTCGTAATGGTGTGTATGTGGTCGATCGTGCTGAATCCTCTCCGAAATCCTGCTTGTTCGCATGGCTGTCATTCGTCCAGCGTCCGGCTGATCCTATTCAGAATAACTCGAGTGAACAGCTTGTAGACTACGGACAGCAGGCAGATCGGGCGATAGTTGCCAATGTCGTGCACGTCTCCCTTTTTGTACAGCAAGACGGTCCTGCTGGTCTTCCATTGAGATGGAACCTTGCACTCCGACAGGTAACGTGTGAAGAGCCGCGCCAGGGTGTTGATGAGCGCTGGCGGGAGGTACTTCAGGTGTTCGGGTCTGATCCTGTCGGGACCGGGTGCTGTACGTTTCTTCACCGACAAGATGGCGTGTCGGATCTCGGAAGGGAGAACAGAGGGGACGACGCATCCATCCTGCGGAAGATGGCATGGGTTCA
>OX377205.1:80820134-80827102 GCA_947396885.1 Heligmosomoides polygyrus polygyrus
CCGGGCGCGAGAGTGGTGAGTCATCAGGGCTCCGTAAGAAGGACCGGCCAGCTGCGGCGATGGTGCAGCTGGCCGGCTCTTCTTACGGAGCCCTGATGTAGTGCTCATACTGTAGTGCTCCTACTCGTCGGGTGTGACGTCGTTGGCTCGGTTTACGTTGCTGCCGCCTTTTTTGCAAATCATAATTTATCTTCGAGATGACCTTTTTTTCTGAATTATGACACATGTTTGATTAAATAGCTAGAAAAATTACCATACGTGTTTGTAAAAATGCTTGAAGGCAGAAAACTGATATGGTAACATTTTTATTTACTATTTTGCAGAAATAGAGTTCAAATCATATATTGAATAACTAGAGGTTTTTCTAACAATATTGACATTCATGGAACAAAGCAATAAATGTGTGAAGCAAAAAGGTAAGTAGAATGTATGATGAAGAACAAAATGTCGTTGATCTAGCGCACTTTTGGTTGATGTGGAAGCCCAGAATGTCGCTGATCTATTGCTTTTTCTTTACTCGCTATACCCTTTTCACCAGCAAGGGTGGTGTCCATTCTTCTCGCTGAATTTGGGTGCCAGAGTAAATAAAAATGCACCATAGCAGTTTTTTTCCTTCAAGCATTTTTACAAACGCGTATGGTAGTTTTTCCGGCTATTTAATCAGACACGTGCCATAATTCAGAAGAAAAGGTCATTTCGAAAATAAAATATGATTCGCAAAAAAGCGGCAGTAGCGGGAACCGAACCAACGACGTCGCACCCGACGACCGTGAGTACTACCCCTGCGCCACCGCCACATCTGGCGTGCCCTTCTGACGGAGCTCTGATGACTCACCACTCTCGCGTCCAGTGCCTCGCACAGCCTGTGGTGAGGCCCCCATTTTCGGCAGGCCATAACTCGCTCAGGAGTTTAATTTTGCAATTTTGGCACCCATATTCGTAATCAGCATTCTGAGCTCTTTCTAATGATCCTGATCTCAACTTGAAGTTCCATGGGAGTTCGAAACCTTCCTAGTAAGCACTTTATCTTATCAGGATACCACGAATTTTGATTGAAAATTTAACAAATGGAAACCGGTGCAAAATAAAAGTTCGCTTCATAGAAAACCTGATTAATCACAAAATAACCTACAGACAAGGTAAAATTAGACTTCGTCACATCACTTCTGTTGTAAACAATATCGAAAATTCTATTTGGCATACTACTAATTAGATTATCAATAACAGTTTGCTCGACATTGGTCCATGTATGAAGTATGGCATTCTTCAGATCAGAAACCGAAGTCGAAGCGGTTCCATTTTTGTGCACTTTGTGTACAGGAATGCCCCACAAGTTTTCTACTTTTCGGGTTGAGATATGGAGAACAATTAGGCTACTCCAAATGATGAGTTCTGTTGGAGTTAAGCCAGCCTGTAGTTGACTGCGATTCATGTATGGATCCATTATCTTGTTGGAAAATAAGGTTGTGCCTAAGAAAAAAGAAAAAAAAGAGAAAAAAGTCTCGTTGGTCTCGGAAGTTCGTCTCGTGTAGCATGAACAGCGGAGACCACCATAAATTGCTCGGTGATCAACTTTTGCATTATTTCAGAAGATTTCCTAGGCATAACCTTATTTTCCAACAAGATAATGCATCCATACACGAATCGCAGTCAACTACAGGTTGGCTTAAATCCAACAGAATTCAACTTTTGGAGTGGCCTAGTTGTTCTCTACATTTCAGCCCGGTAGAGAACTTGTGTCGCATTCTCGTACACAAAGTGTACAAAAATGGAACCACTTACACTTCGGTTTCTGATCTGAAGAACGCCATAATTCATGCATCGACCAATGTTGAGCAAAGTGTTATTGATAATCTAATTAGTAGTATACCAAATAGAATTTTCGATATTGTTGACAACAAAGATGATTTGACGAAGCACTAATCTTACTTTGTCTGTAGGTACCTTTGTGATTAATCACGTTTTTTATGACGCAATCTTATATGTGGCACGGGTCTCCATTCGTTAAATTTTCACTTAAAGTTCGTGGTCTCCTACACTGATAAGACAAACTGTTTTGAATTCTTCTATAGAGGCTTTCGATAGTGAATAATACGACGGTAACATTGCTGAGCCTAGGCAACGGATTCTTCGAGTACTAATGGACAAATCGGGGGTTAACCTTTAATTTTGCACCGGGTGTATTAATAAGGACGATGAGGTTTTTGTGTTAGCCAGTTTCGTTTGATGTCGTTTACTCACTTCAAAAGCGCATTGTGTAGGTTCAAGTGAGTGTAGAAAAGTAAGTTCAACGACAACATTCGCTAGAGACAAAATAAAAGAAAAGAATTCTTTTGAAAAATGCAGATAATGGGTATATTCAATATCTTCTAAGAACCGTTTACAATACATACTCGTTAAGATGGCACGACATGAGAACTTTTTTCTTACAAAAAGAATTCCTATAGAAATACATGTGCAAATCATCTACGCACAAGTGCAAAGGTTTTGCGAGAAAAAACGTTCACACTACTTGTTCAGTTCATTATCTCACAGGAATCGTCAACCAATCAAATCGTGGAGTTATACATCATTTTCAGTCGAAATTCAACGTCTCTCAAAAGAGAATCGACATTTTTGAAATAAATTTCAACGTTCTTCTGGAATCTTCCCCCTGTAACGACGTTGATTTTTATTTGAAAGACTTTGAATCTCAACTGAAAATGGTGTATATATGCAAACTGTGAGCTTCAGCCCCGGAGTAATCGAGGTCGCTGAACACGAATCTTAATTTAGTTTTTGTAGTAACGATTGCCATCAAGAGAATAAAATAATAAAATTATCGATTTTTCGTGAATATCACTCAATAAGCTCGAAACTTCAGGCCTGAAGTAATCAAGGTCACTGAGCACGAATCTAAAATTCATTTTTTATTTTTTCGTCGAAATTTGTTTTATTGTGCAAATTTCATAGAGGATTCAAGTGTATGACATTGGTGGTGGTCGTGGTCACAGAGAATGCAAATCTGAAGTTAGATTTTGAAAATATCGACCAAGACCGGTCATGCAATTGATTCGCCTCAACGAATTCCCCCATAGAAAATCAATAGCTCGATCAACTTCAACCGATAACTTCAAAAACAAATTTAAGATTTGTGTTCAGCGAGATCGAGTGCCCTAAGGGCTAAAGTTTCGGACCGCAGTCGATCGTCATCAACTGCGGTCAGTACCGCCGATGCGCCATGCTCCCAGGCCAGTTGTGATGGACTGATGGAGACACGCACGCGCACATACTACCCTTCTATATAGAGCAGGATATTGAATGCGTTTTCGTAACGGTGAGATTCTCGACAGTGTGTTGTTGAAAACAATCGTCACCGGAACGAACGTCGTTTACAATTATGCCATATTCGAAACAACCACGTTTTCGATGTTCGAATATTATTCGAATTTTCGACCTTCGAATAATCGAATTCGAATATTTATTCGAATTTTCGAAGCTCGAATAGTCGAATTCGAATAATTATTCGAATTTGCGAAATTCGAATAATCAAATAATCGAAAATCGAATTCGAAGAAATTATTCGAATAATTAATCGAATTCGATTATTCGAGCACAAGTATACTAAATACCACCATTGGCTGATATAAAAAGGCTAATTTCAAACCCCCCAACGAAAGGAATAACGTTTAAATTGCAGACAAGCACATATATGTACTCGGAAAGTTGGCTTAACAAAGGCTTTGCTGAGCAGAATTAACCGATTCTTTAGAATCCTCAATGATATTTTATGATAGCATCATAGAAGACTCCCTAAAGTCCGTTGTAATAAAAGCTTCGCCCTCTCCTCTTTCGGCGACGTTTCCGTGTTAATAGGTTGATCGAAAAGTTGTGTTGCTAGGCGTTATGTTGACTCGATAAATCACTGCCACTTACCGACAGTAATCAGGGAGACGTCAATAAATCAGGTCTGCGGTCCCAACATCGCGTAGGGTAGAAATGATCCCACAGCTAGTGTTGTTAATACCCAACCAGGGTCTACACCTAGATATATTAATGTACTATTGTATTATTGTACTGTACTATTATATAACATGGGACATCTCGCTTTGAATGATACGACTAAGATGCTTAGGCAAGCAATATAAGATAACCACCATTGAATAACATCTACAGGCATAACCTAGCGATACTGCAAGTAGGCACTCATGAATCTAATCTCCCGTGGCGCTCGAGTGCGGCACCGTCTTTTAGGTTTACTCTTATGATACCGACCGGGCGGCCGGAGTGTCGCTATATTGTGGCTACGCCCACTGAAATTGTGTATATATACGAGGCATGTACCATTATTGTGGGTTCTACTATAGCAACGTGAGAATAAACCTTTGTTCCACTGAAGAGTAAAGTAACCCCACTAGTTATACACCAAAGCTTTTAGATAGGAAACTTTCTACATATTTAAGCGAATGGTTATCAGAGCGGTCCCAATTAGGGGAGGCAACAGCCTGAATGGAGGACAAGTTCTCAGAATAGCTCGCCTTGCTCAGACAGAATGAATTTCGTCGTGAGGTGTCGGGTGTACGTAAAAGGCGATGTCAGGGCATTTTGGAATACTCTTAGCGGTTTTTTACATCTCGTAGAACTATTCATAATGAATGTTAGCGTGGAAAGTTCTTCCCGCTGCAGCAATCTCTAGTAGCACTCCTTTGCAGTTCCGGAAAGAACAGCAAGGTCCTTCTGAAAGGGGGATTTGGCTTAGCCTATCTGGGTTTCTTAGGTTTTCGCGAAAGGTGTGCGCGCAAAGTCAAAGCATTAACTTTTCTTCTGCCTTCTCTCATTTCCAGTTATATTTTCTCCCAGGACTTTATTAGGGACGCAGGAAAACGGAACTGCTGAGGAGCTGACCCATGCTCTCTGATGCCCAAAACACCGAATTCATCTTCTCAACACTGTGCGACTTCTAGTGGAGGACAAACTCTTGACCGTGCACTGTAAAAGCAGCGATGATCGGCGTTCATTTCCAGGAAGCTCCCACCTCGCTTCTGCTTGAATTCTCCCAGTAATAGTGACTCGACTTTATGCGCCACCGAGCAATTCCTCTCGTTCTCAGGACTGATAAACTGGTAGTGACCTTTGGTACGTGATAGTTCTTTCGCTGCGCTCACTGTTAGTGCTGCTTTCGCAACAAGCCCAGGACTTGAAGATCTTACCAGGGAATGCCGTCAGCTTCCCATTGAACTTCGGATTGAGATCTGTATCACCTGAAAGAGCTCGAGACGCTGATCACAGATGTAGACCAAATTTGCTAATGGATCTCCTAAGCGAGTTTGGGCCGGCGAAAACCGCCAGTGTTGCGTAATCAAAGGAGCTTTTGGCAGCGATGACAGCAGCGGTAGTGGCACAGTGAGAGAGTGCTCGATTGGGCTTCGACGAGACCTATAATCTCATTTTTAGCACATTCTGAACGAACGGCTGATGGCGGCTTGCATTTACGCCTATTAGGATATTCGAAGTTGGAAGCATGTTTCAGGAAACATCTTTTATTCATGGCATAAAGGAAATTGACTGAAAATTGGCATTATGCGCAGAAAAAACACTATATGTATATGTAGGTCGCAATCACACCTGGTCAGGATTTATAGCGGAGGTGCCAAAGTAAACTTCGTTCCCACTCGTTGCTCTTCCGTCCTCGTCATCATTGTAGTCCCAGTCGGAGTCGTTATCGGTGGAATCGCCCGCATCCAAACCTTCATCCGTCTCCATTTCTACGATTGTTGCAACATCCTCTCGTAGAATGGTAGCGAACCTAGCGGCATCTTCCTTTTTTCGCGTGTAGCGACAGTGCTATCCCCAGGCGATCCGAATTCAGAGAGCAGAATGGAGACTACCCTTGCTGGGGAAAAAGGTATAACAATGAAGAAAAATCAACATGGCACATCGAAGCTTTCAAAATTGATCTACCAGGTCAAACACTTAGCCTGCTTGCTGGACAATACATGAGATTAGAAGGCCGTTTAGCGTAAGTTTAGTTTATGACTAGGTGTGCAGTTGGTCAACAGCATGTTTGTTTCAGAAATTTTTTGTTTTCTTCAATCAGTGTTGAGGAAGGTTTGAGCAGATATACTACTTGTATGAATTCAAGCTGGGCACTACAGCTAAGGAGGCGGACGAGAAGATCAACGCCGCATTCGGTCAAGGGTGTTCCACAATTCGGACGGCATATCGTTGGTATCAGAACTTCCGGAATGGAGATGAGAGCTTGGAAGAACATGAAGGTCGTGGGAGGCATAGTGATGTTGATGAGGACAAGCTGAGAGATGTGGTAGAGGAGGATCCACACAAAGGTACCAGGGAGATAGCGAAGGTTCTTGGCGTCAGTCACAACACAGCTGCCCGGCATCTGAAGGAAATTGGAAAGACCAAAAAGCTGGAAAGGTGGGTGCCTCACGAGCTGTCTGAGGAGCAAAGAAACCGACGATATGAGATCTCGTCCGCACTGCTTCTACGGAACGAAGCGGACCCATTCCTTGATCGCATCGTAACCTGTGACGAGAAATGGATAATGTACGACAACAGACGACGATCGGCACAGTGGGTGGACAGCGATGTGAGCCCAGGTTTTTGCGAAGCCGGAATTGCACCAAAGAAAGTAATGGTGACAGTATGGTGGTGATCGCTGGGAATTATTCTCCACAGCTTCTTCCCTCCGGTGAATCCATCACGGCAGAGAAGTACTGCATTGAAATTGAAATAATGATGAAAAAGTTGAAGGATATCCGGCCGGCCCTGGTAAACCGAAGGCGAGTTCTCCTTCTGCACGACAATGTTCGCTCCCATGGCACGAATGACGTTGCAGAAATTGAATGAGCTGAGCATTGAAACTCTGCCACATCCTCCGTTTTCCTCCCGACCTCTCCCCAACAGACTACCATTTCTTCAAGCATCTTGGCGACTTCTTGGTAGGGAAAATATTCATATACCAACAGGAT